>CATIWQ010242791.1:0-16226 GCA_949673415.1 Euphorbia schlechtendalii
TAAGACATTATCCTTAGAACCCATGCCGATATCGGTGCACTATTATCTCTCCTCTGTCGCATTAACTACGATACTGACTGGTAGAGGTGAATTATTTAATGCTCCGACGGTTGACAAGACCCCCGAGCGGCTTGCCACATGGGCACCTCTTGCAGACGGGTCACACATATCATCATTACATGCAAGTCCTATAAATAGCAAGATAATCTCCTATTGTAGAGGTAACTATTATTCTAAGAACACACAAAAACCACCTTTCTCATATATCTAACTTGATCGTCGGAGGGTCTTCGCCGGAAACACTTTCGGCCGGAGACTTGCTTTGCAAGACATCAAATTGGATACTCGAAGACTAGAAGATTATTCTTGAAGGACATCAAATTGGTGGGGTGAGCGTGGAAGACAACCTTTAATGATGACTACTCCCTCAAGTAGACCGGTAAGATCACCCCTTCCCGGGACAGTTCTTTTGGATACACCGGAACCCAGAGACAAAGTAGGAATAGTGAAAGCGGCCACCAATGTTCCCCCTACACAGACGGGTACACCCAGCTCTTCAAGACCAAGGATAAGCTAGAAAAGGAAAAGGAAAGCGGAAAAACAAGATATGATGGCCATGCTTATCAAACAAAACGAACAACAAAATGCGGTTATGGCCCTGATGCAGAGTATGATGAACGAAATCTTGCATTCGCGGAAGGAGGAACAAGAGGTGCTTAGAAGACTCTGCCAGGACAGGCGAATAAATGAATCGGAAACGTGGCACAAGCTGCAAAGTTCTATACCTGCAACCAGGTAAGATCGCTCACACTACACATACCGTCACCCTCAAGCGCAGTAGAGGGGTGGGACTTCAGTGGCCAAAGAAATGACAAAAACCAAGCCTACCAAGCTAGAAGGTGAGTCGGGAGAAAGATTCCTAGTTAAGGGAAAAGTCCTGGCGCATAAGGCACCTTCCAAAGAACCTTTAATCAGTGAGGGGAGTTCAGCAGAATCCAGACGTGTGACTCCTAAGAAACACCAACCTGTCCAAGAGGATTTGGAAGCCGTCATAGTCAAAAGGATAGACAAGATCTTAGCAGAAAGGGGTATGGAAACCGGCGTACCCGATATCACCGAAATGGAGTCACCTTTCAGCGCTCGTATACGCGTAGAAAGATTCTCGAAGGGGTTTAAGCAGCCGCGCCTACGTGAATATTCTGGGATAGGGGACCCTACAGCAGACGTCCGCTATTTCTGCCAAGTTATGGAGGCAACTGACGCTACTGATGCCATGCTATGAAAGTTATTCCCCACCACCCTCGTGGCGTCGGTAACACACTGGCTCGAAAGTTTGAAGCCAGGGTCTGTGACGAGCTTTGACATGATGGCTAAAAGCTTCACCATGTACTTTATCACGTCCATTCCCCCTAGCCGAACCGTCCAAGACTTACAAATGGTTCGACAAAGGATGGATGAATCCCTGGCCGAGTTCGTAGAGAGATTTCAGAAAGTGGCCTTGGAGATTAGAGACTCCAATATAGACATAGCCTCCGAAGCGATGGCGAGGAATTGCCGAAGTGCTGACCTAGCAAAAGATATTTCTACCGAAAGACCTACCACGTTGGTCGCACTGATGTAGAAGGCTAGGAAATGGGTGCGATGGGAAACTCATAAAAGAAATACAAAGTAAATTGAGGCCGCGGCAAGAGAGGAACCCGCTAAATGACGAGATTATGGGAAACGAGAACCAGAGCACCGACAGGCCTACCGACCGGAATGGGTAAGGTGGGAGCTGGAAGATCCTGCCCCGTTAAACTTCAAAAGGAAAGAAGTGTTAATGTGGATCGAGAAAAACGGGGAGAGCATCAGATACCCCCCCAAAATGAAGTACAAAGGAAAGCCGGGAACTTACTGCGAGTTCCACAAGAGTGAAGATCATGACGTGGAAGAATGCAGAGAGTTGGCTTGCGAATTGAACAAGAAAGCTGCGGAGGGAAGGTTGAACCATTTCCTCCATCGCACGCTAAGAGAAGAACGATGAGAGGATGGCGGTAGACATCTCCACTCGGAGCGAGGCTATCAACCACCCAGCCAAAATGACAAGCGAGGCTATAAACCAACTTGCAGGGATGAGGGGCGAGGCTATCAACCATCTCGCCAAGATGACGAGCGAGGCTATTAACTGCCTCGCCGAAGTGATGGGTTAGGTTATCAACCGCCTCGTCGAAGTGATGGGTTAGGCTATCAACCGCCTCACCGAGATGTTGAAATGAGTCAGCACCGCCGTAACTCTGATGACCCTCTACCCAGAGGAGTGATACATGTGATATCCGGAGGAACTATCCAGAAAAAAAGAAAGAGACAGAACACGTTTGACTATGACAATACAAATAGAGGAGGCGAGACATGCTTCTCCTTTGCCCAGGAAAGGAAGCCCTCACCCCATAATGATGCCTTAGTGATCGAAATGCTGGTAGAAGGATACCAGGTGCGCCGCACACTAGTGGACACAGGTAGCTCGGTTAATGTGATAACTAGAAGGGTATACAAAGTAGTGGGAGGAAACCCTAACCATCTCGCCATTCATCAGGCACCACTAATTGGCCTTGGTGGACATGCAGTTCGGGTATGCAGTTCAGCCAACTTATCCATTGCATTGGGAGATGGAAGACCCAAATGGAAAACATGAGCCGAATTCTTGATAGTGGATATCCCGTTAGCTTATAACATAATCTTGGAGCGCCCGCTTATCATTGAGTCCGAAGGAGTCATCAACCTCAGGTATCTCACGTTGCAAATACCTACACATCAAGTAGTGGCCACAGCCCGAGGGAATCAACAAGCTGCCAAGGAGATGTATTTAATGTCCCTAAAGGCTGAGCCTTTGACGGTAGAAGAACCGGATCGAGAAAAGGCTACCGAACCAGCAGATGTCATCGTGGCAGTCACCCTAGAAGAAGGGAAGGATATCCGTATGTCAGGTGGACTAGCAAAAAAAACCAAGGAAGAAATCCTGATAGTGTTGCGTGAAAAGCTCCGGGCTTTTGCATAGACCCCGGCAGACCTTACAGGGGTTAGCCCCGAAGTTGTAAAACACAGATTAAATGTCTTTCCTCAGGCTAAGCCGGTGAAACAAAGGCGGAGGAATCATGCTCCAGAAAGACAGAAAGCAATCGAGGAAGAGGTCTCTCGCCTATTGAAGGCTGGACACATCAAAGCCGTTCGTTACCCTGATTGGATCGCCAACGTGGTGTTGGTCAAGAAACCGAATGGTAAGTTCCGTATGTGCATGGATTTCACAGACCTAAACAAAGCGTGCCCAAAGGATAACTATCCTCTCCAAAGCATAGACATGTTGGTAGATACCACGGCAGGCTACGCCATTTATTTCATGCTGGATGCAGCCTCGGGATACAATCAAATACCCATGGCCGAAGAGGAAAAGGAAAAGACCTCGTTCATTACCCACGAGGGGATATACTGTTACAACGTCATGCCCTTCGATCTTAAGAACGCTGGAGCCACGTACCAAAGGATGGTCAATGAAATATTCTGTGACATGATAGGGAAAGAGGTGGAGTTGTATGTGGATGACATGATAATCAAGAGTAAAGCCGAGGAGGACCATGCTGCTGATATAGCTAAAGTGCTCACTTTATTGGAAAAGTAAGAGTTAAAGCTGAACCCAGAAAAATGTGCCTTCGACGTTACGGGAGGAAAATTTTTAGGCTATTTGGTCTCGTAGAGGGGAATAGAGGCCAACCTTGATAAAATAAGAGCAATACTCCAACTACAAGAACCCCAAAACATTAAGGATGTCCAGCGCCTCAACGGCAAACTCAATGCTTTAGGCCGCTTCATTTCCTGCGCGGTACGATGATGCCTCCCGTTTTATAAATCCTTAAAAGCAAAGAAGTTCGTATGGGGAGAGGACTGCGCCACAGCCTTAGCCGAGATTAAAACCTTTTTGGTCTCTCAGCCCCTGATGAGCCACCCCATAGCAGGCGCGCCTCTATATCTCTACCTCAGTACTTCGGAGGAAGCGTTAGGAATGGTGCTCATTAGAGAAGAGGCGGCGGATCAGTTCCCTATTTACTATGGTAGTCGCGCTTTGAAAGGTGCCGAAGTCAAATACAGCCGCATCAAGAAGTTAGCATTCGCCCTGATAATATCTTCCCAAAAGTGGCACCATTATTTCCAAGCCCACACGATCATAGTGCGAACAGACCTGCCACTTAAGAAAGCACTACGGTGGCCTGAAACTTCAGGACGCCTCGCCGAATGGTCCATTAAGCTCGCTGAATTTGACATCCGCTTTGAACCAAGGATTGCGATAAAGGCACAAGCGTTAGCAGACTTCGTATAAGAAGCTCCACCTCAGAAAGAATTACCAGAAGCAACTTGGCACATGTTCATAGACGATAGTTCCAATAGTACAGCAGCAGGCATTGGAATATACCTCCAAGGCCCAAAGGGGATAGTGATTCGGCAGGCGGCCAGACTTGAATTTAGAGCCTCCAACAACGTCGCGGAGTATGAAGCTTTGATATTCGGTTTGGAGATCATTAAAGCCATTA
Source organism: Euphorbia schlechtendalii (assembly GCA_949673415.1). Taxonomy (NCBI): domain Eukaryota; kingdom Viridiplantae; phylum Streptophyta; class Magnoliopsida; order Malpighiales; family Euphorbiaceae; genus Euphorbia; species Euphorbia schlechtendalii. The sequence continues at coordinate 4,560 of CATIWQ010242791.1, forward strand.
AACCGGACAACGTCAGAATATTCAGTGACTCTGGACTTGTCGTCAAACAATTCGACGGAGAATATAAAGCTAAGAATGACCCCATGCGACAATATCTTAACCGAATCACCAACCTTATCAAAGATTTCCGAATGGAGGGCATTGAAATGTCCATTGAGAAAATTCCCAAAGCGCTGAACACCGAGGTTGATAGATTGGCGAAGGGGGCCTCAAGCGAAGAGCAGGAAATCTTACTCCCATGTATCCCTTTGTGGATAAATGCCCCCAGCATGCCAATAGCTGAGGTGCTATAAACGGAGGTGAAAGACGAGTGGTTTACCCCCATCAGCAAATACTTGGAAAGCAACGAGCTACCAACAGACGCAAGCCTAGCTTAAAAAATAGTGAGAAAATCTTTCCGCTATGCAATCATTGGTGGACAGCTGTACCGAAAATCAATAAGTCATCCATGGCTGAAGTGTGTTGACCGAGTCAATGCCGATTATATATTACGTGAAGTTCACAAGGGCCTCTGCGGTGCACATGAGAAGAAGGATGTAATGGTTCGAAAGGTGAAGCTGCAAGGCTTCTATTGGCCAACTATGGAGCTGAATGCTATGAGAATAGTCCAATCTTGCGAAGCTTGCTAGGCCTTCACCAAGACGTCATTGGAACCAGTCGGGTCGAGGGCTATAATACAAGCTGCATGGCCCTTCGCCCTCTGGGGAGTGGATTTAGTAGGGCCCTTACCAAGAGCGAAACAACAAAAGCGCTGGATAATCGTGGCCGTTGATCACTTCACCAAATGGGTAGAGGCCGAGCCCTTGTCAGCTATCACACCAAAGTAAGTCACTTCCTTCTTTACCAAAAACATTATGTCGCGCTTTGGCATCCCTCATACAATCATAGCAGATAACGGGACGTAGTTCAACTGTCATGCTTTCAAATGTTTTTGTCATCGACTAAAAGTACGACTCCACTTCTCTAGTGTCTCCCATCCTCAGACAAATGGCATGATAGAGGTGACCAATCGAACTATCTTGGAAGAAATCAAGACAAGAGTCCAAGAACATGGTTCGGCGTGGCTTGAGGAACTAAACAACGTCCTTTGGTCCTACAGGACCATGCCCCGAACGGTGACAGGGGAGACGCCCTTCCTTCTCACTTATGGGACGGAGGCGGTAGTTCCGGTGGACATCGGCGCACCCAGCGCAAGGGTGGTAAACTACATCGAAGGAGCTTCAAACGATGATATGTTGCATAATAATTTGGATTTGTTGGAGGAGAAGCGGGAACAAGCTCTCATACGCATGACGGAATACAAACAGCGCATAGCCCTCATCTGCAATAAAAAGATCAAACCTCGAACCTTCCAAGAGGGAGAGCTAGTCCTCCGAAATATAAAGGACTCACAAGCTAGTGAAGGGCGAGGGAAGCTTGGCATTAAATGGGAAGGCCCGTTCGTAGCAATGAAACGAATAGGAAGTAGCGCCTACAAGTTATCCACTATCCGGGGAAAAATTCTGCCTCTCACATGGAACGCGGCTTCCCTTTGAAAGTTTTACCCAGGAACATGACGGATGACGTTTTGTATGTTTATTTCATGGATGACGTTTTGTACATTTATTTCATGAAATTATGTTTTATAGTGCAAATACAACTTTCTATAAAGTTCTTCCATTTGAATAAATAGTGGACCACGAAAACAGCCCGCAGGGTTAGATAAGCGAGATCCCCTCGGCGCTTCCACGCTTTGAAATTAAAGCAAGTCAAACAGCCCGCATGGTCAGATCAGTGAGATCCCCTTGGCGCTCCCACGCTTTGAAATTAAAGCAAGTCAAACAACCCGCAGGGTCGGATCAGCGAGATCCCCTCGGCGCTCTCACGCTTTGAAATTAAAGCAAGTTAAACAACCCGCAGGGTTAGATCAGCGAGATCCCCTCGGTGCTCTGACGCTTTGAAATTAAAGCAAGTTAAACAGCCCGTAGGGTTAGATCAGCGAGATCCCCTCAGCGCTCTCACGCTTTGAAATTAAAGCAAGTTAAACAGCCCACAGGGTCAGATCAGTGAGATCCCCTCGGCGCTCTCACGCTTTGAAATTAAAGCAAGTTAAACAGCCCGCAGGGTCAGATCAGCAAGATCCCCTCGGCGTTATCACCTTCTAAAAAAGCAAAGCAGCCTGAAGGGTCAAATAAATGAAATTCCCCCCCAGCATTATCACGTGTAATCAAAATGGAAACCACCTATGGGATGGATCGGCGAGATCCCAGTGGCAGAGCTATAAATCAAGATAAATTAAGATACGAAATAGATCCTCCATGAAGTATAGTAAGAAAAGATGGGTGTAACAACCATATAGTAAGATACCTTGATAATTGATCATAATAATAACCATAAACAAGAAAAACTCAGCAACAAAGGGAACAGGGGCATAAAAATGTATTCATTTATGAGAAGGTTTGAGTTCACAAAAGCCAAACTCAATGGCTACAAAAGTTTAGAAACAAAAATACAAAACAAAACAGCAAAACGGAGATGGTCACGATTGCACCTCCTCCTTCATTGCTACCGAAGAAACGTTAGAGTAAGAAGGCTTCGGCGTGGGAGGCCCAAATATGCGCTCATCTTCCTCCCAGCGGCCGGGGGGCTCATCAGGCGGGGCTAATTGGGCAAGATCATCGATGTCGGCCTCAGGAAATTTAGCGTGAACAACGCGAAGGAAAGTAGTTCGGTAACTGAGGTGATCCTCCCGCCAATCTTCGCGAGTCTACTTCACCTTAAGCTTGTACTTCGCCTTATGGCGATCTTCCTTATACTAGAGATCTCGCTTATACTGGAGATCTCGCAAGGCTCCAGTTTTGTCCTCAGCGATGGTCCTCCAGTACCCCAGCCCCTTCTCGGCATCCTCCAAATCTTTAGCCACTTGGGCTCTCCCTTCCTTCTCTTCCTCTATCAGCGCCTTAAACCTCTTCTCCTCAGCTTCAGTGGCGGACTTGACCTTGGCAAGCGCCACCTCATGCTTCTCCTCCAAGGCTCGCATTGTGCTCACTAGATCCTTCCTCTTCCCCTCGGATTACTCCAAGTCCTTAAGCGCTTGGGCCAACTCCGCAGCCTGCTTCTTTCCCTTCTCCCCCAACTTCCGGGCAGTCTCCTCCAACTCAGCAAAAGTTTGGTGCTCTAGCTGAGCCTCCTTCAACCGTGCCTTGGGAAGCAGCGTAGGCTGTCTCCACTTGGCGTTGCGCCTTAGTTAACGACTTCGCCACCCGATGAGCAGCGGAAAATGCCTTCAAACCAAGAGTGACCACACATTACATATCCACAAACAAACACGAATATTACACAACAGAAATACTTACAAGCAAGGCTTGCTGCTCCACGTAGGCCCCTAACTCGGCGAGACCCATAACACCGAAGCGAGCATCCTCACTAGGGAGCTCAGTGTACCACCCCAACTCGCTCAGCACCTCCGCCTTGATCAGAGGCACATCCTCCCCATAGACCTTTCACCACAACTACAAACGTATCCAGGTGAACCTCAACAGCCGATACTAGAAAACACATAAATAGAAAAAGGAGCTTGGTCGATGAACTTACTAAGGGAGGATCATATTTAGCCCACTGAACTTGCTCCTCCTCCGTTAAAGGAGCTTTCCCTTTGGAGGACTTCCCTCCACTATTTTCATCATCACGGGGATGCTTATTCCCCCCTCTCTGATTTCCACACCCCTTACAGCAGTAGGAGCCTTTTTCCTCACCAAAAGCTCCCTAGCATCGGTTGTAGGTGCCGCGGCCCTGGGAGGGGTGGTATCAATAACCACAACATCCTCCGCTTTTGCCTTCATGGTTCCCTGGGATGCGAGAGGATCTATGCTCCCCTGCTCCAATAGCTGTTGAGCCCAGCTCTCAGCAGAAACTTACACGATCGGCGTTGCCTTCGTCAATGTAGATGAGGGGCCAACAGCCATCACCGGTTGAATAACCTCGGGCGTCTGCGTCCTCGCTGCTGCCACTGCAGGAATAATTTTTGGTTTCCACTTAATACGAGCCATCCCTACAAATAAAAAGAAAAGACAATGATCAGTTTTTCAAAATCTCACCACCCTCAACAGTCAAATCTGTATAAATGATAGCCGCTTGATCCATCCAGCAGAAGAGGCTATCGGGTTGACCAAGTAAAAATTCTGCCATGCACCAATGAATGCTGGGCCGAATCTGGGGCACAATCTCAGCCTCTCGGCACTGTGACGCACTCAAATCTTTGGCTCTGCGCCATTTATAGGGATCCTCTGAATTCCGGTTCCAGCGAGTGTGGAATGGAAACTTTCCATCCTTCAAAGGATTCGACGCCTCCCCCTCAACGTTATCGGGGGCCAGAAATATCTAAAACCACTTATCCTTGAAATCCCTCACGTGGGATTGCTTCTCTACCGGCTTTGGTGTGGTTTCCCTTGTGCTGCCCCAAAATACAAGAGCCCCGGTGTGCATCATACAAGGCCTAAAGAAAAGGTGGAACACACGCCCGGAAAGGGTAAAACCCAGCTCACGGCACATCCGTGCCAAGACAACCAAAATAATCCACACGTTCAGATGTAATTGCCTAGGGCACAGACCTAATTCGCGCAGCACATCCACCACCCCAGCATCTAGGGGAAAGCGGAATCCCCATCGCACTTGTTGGTAAATGACGGGCACCAAGTCCTCCCTGGGGGGATTCCACATAGCTTCCCCCTTCTTTGGGGCTTTCCCCAAAATGCCACGCGATGACCCCGCTAGTAACTGGAAAATTTTAGTAGCTTCTTTCTTTTTGATGGTGGTGGGGGTTTGACAATCCGCCCCTTCGACGGGAAAAGGAGACGACGATTCCCCAGCCGTAACTTGTCGGCGCGGAACAGAGCCCGAGCCACCCCCCACCACCTCCACCACACCGGTGGCCTCAGGACCCATCAAAGATAGCACTGCAGGGGGACGGGGATCACACTCCTCCACCGGTTGATGGTGATCGGTGCGATGGATTAGGGCACAAGAGTCAGAAGAAATTGAAGACATCTTAACAAACTAAAACGAAGAAAAACTCACTCAAGGGAAGAGGAAGAACTCAGGTAGCAATTCGTAACAAGAGACTGACGAATTAGAGAGCAAAGAGCAACGTATTATCGAAGCAAAAACAAGAGGAAGAATAAGAAGAATATGCACACCCTAATTTATATAGTAAGCGGCAAGAGAAACGATGGAACACACCTATTCCCTAGAAACGCCATCATTATTGTAAAAATTGCAGTGGATGTGAATCATCGCGTCAACTCAACAGTCGCAGCTTCAGCAAAATGACGTTACGCACAAAGGCCTTAAAGAGCCTTAATTTGGGCTCGTAAGGGGCTGATATCAAGGCCCATTAAAGGCCTCAAGGCCCATTAAAGACCCAAAGACCCAAATAATTGCATCTTAGATTACAGAATAGAAGTGTGCCTCGGCGCGAACACGCGACGATACCCCATCAGCATAACATAGAGCTGAGGCAAAGTGTCGCAAACTAGTGGCCCTCGGCACTACCCACCGCGTTTAAGCTGAGACATCATCCTTAGAACCCACATCGATACCCGCGCACTCATTATCTCTCCTCTGTCACATTAAATGCGGTACTGACTGGCAGAGGTGAATTATTTAATGCTCCGATAGTTGACAAGACCTCCGAGCGGCTTGCCACATGGGCACCTCTTGCAGATGGTTCCCACATATCGTCATTACATGCAAATCCTATAAATAGCAAGATAATCTCCTATTGTAGAGGTAACTATTATTCTAAGAACACACAAAAACCACGTTTCTTATATATCTAACTTGATCGTCGGAGGGTCTTTGCCGGAAACACTTCCGCCCGGAGACTTGCTTTGCAGGACATCAAATTGGATACTCGAAGACTAGAAGATTATTCTTGAAGGACATCAACAGATAAATCTAAAATCGTGAAACACTTTTAGATTGAAACTTATTTGGCAGTTCTATCAAATATTTCAATCGAATAAAATTAGAATTTTAATAAGAACTTAGAATGAAAATTTGTTCTCCAAAGATGAAAATGAACTGTAACCGTTCATTGCCCAATATCGATTTATTATAGCAAAAAAAATAATCCAAAAATAAATGATTTTTCCGAAAAAATGTCAGGTTTCGAAAATACATGACTTTTCAGGAAAATAACATGCATGCACTCTCCCAACTTGTTCAATGAAATATTATGATTGCATTGGTCAACTAGTTGATCCAATTACACTAAAATACTAACAATGTCCCCCATTTTTGTGTAATACTTGATAAACTAAACATCAACACAACAAATAACAAACTCATGCATAAATGAAATATTGTGACGATTGAATTTCATCTTAGTACATTACTCTTTCCAAATATTTGAAAACAAAAGGTGTCACTATGAATTGAACCTTTGTTTTTCATCGTGAATGCATGAAGATAATATACACATAAGTAAATATTTTGAAAAGTTACATAACACTATCATTTACTAGCCTTGTGTTCTTATCCTTTATAAGCATATCAATGCCAAGTCCTAACTTCTTGAAGCGGCTAAACTTCATGCTTGTGAGCACGAGATTTTGCACTAGCTTGTGTGTTCAATGATGACAGTTTTTCAGGATTTTATCCTCGAATCATACAATTTTTTTATTATCTGAGGAACTTCGAATGGGAGCATTCCTCGACATCAACTTGTGTTAAGGACTTAAATTATTTTAAAAAATAAGATTATGGAAAATTAACTAAAAATAAATAAAAAAGGGGATTTTTAAAAAAAAAGTATCGAGCCAAACCCGGTAAAGGGGCTCGCTGAATTCCATCGAGCCCCTCGTTGGAAATCCAGCGAGTCGATGGGATTTCCAGCGACACCCTCGTTGGAAATCCTTCCCAGCGATATACATGGTCTTTTTGGATTGAAGGGGGCTCGAAATTTTCAGAAAAAGTTTGATTTTCTCAAGAAAAATTTCAAAAAATATTTTCTTACATTCGGATCCAAAACACTTTTGGATTCCGAACCTTAACCATTTTTCTTTTATCTCCTTTTCACAATAATCCTCAGATATTCTCGGGTTTAAAATAAATTTAGAACCCCGAGTCTGATTATCTTTTGGATAAATATTTATTTTCCATACAAACACAATTGAAAAATGAACAAGGAACGCTCCCAGGGATCATACGGATACGCCGAAGTGGATTCACGCCGAAAGGGTAAGCCTTTGAGTTCGTAGAGTTGCTCTATTTCGTGTTTCTTTCGATGTTTCAATTTATTCTAAATGATGACCTAGGAATATTTTTGGTTTATTCTATATGTATATATCAATGTAATATCTATTCTTTTTCTTTTCTATTTATGAAATTTCATGTTAGATTACCCCAACGAAGGGAATAAAAATTATTCTCGGATTACAGGTCTCACATTTTACCATGCGATCATTTTCACTAATAAAACGACCAACATATTTGTAAATAAAATGAATCATTTTATTTCTAAATACGAAATTTCAATCATCGATGTTTTTAATTAGACCACACGGGCCTTGCCAAAATCAAATCGAGCATACGTGTAAATATTCATGTTGTGTTATATACCCTGTGCTAACCCTTGTGGATGTAGGTTAGATGTATGCCTATGTTTTATTTTCCTTCGAGTATTGCATTTTAATTATTTTTGGGAAATGTAATTAATAGATTAGGTGGGCAGTTGCATCCCTCGATCATGTTATGTAATTTTTAATCTTTACTTTTCTGCATTTATTTACTGCTTTATGTATGGATTTACTGCTTTCCGCATGCACGTTAAATCATATATTATAAAGTCAAAAACGATATAAGTTCGAATATGCAGAATTAAGAAATATGGTTTTCTATAGATTTAATATAATGTGATCCAATAAGAAATAAGCAACCTATCCCGAACCCGAATCTCTGTGTCTTAGTGGGCCATCCCCCGGACGTTAAGCCTCATAGGACTTTAATGCTTGGAAAGAGCTAATCCTGGTGGCGACTCTACACTAAGAGATGGTGGATTCGGGTTTGACCGATCTAAAATGTTTTCACTCTCTCTTTCAAACCTTCAAGGTCTACGACCCGGTACTTTTTCATTTTCAAGTTAAACACCTCGGTGAACCACGCTTCTCAATTCCACGGGCACTCGGCCCATCGCTCAGTGTCGTCCGCTCACAGTGGAGACTCCGCTGGGGATATTTTCTTAAACTTTTTTTCAAAGATTTTAGATCTTGGATAAGTGTTGAAAATTATGGATCACATTATTCCATATTTTCTTAATTATGACATATTTATAATTTCACATTGCAATAGAGGGGATTAGCCCATAAGTCTAGGGTACCCTATTACCGCGAAGCTTTCTCTTGTACTAATCTGCCTCCCTGAGAAAAGATTGTACTTGAGCAGGTGGAGCACTTATTGCCATATCGCATGTACCTCCCTCGTTAAAACTCATTTGGGGAGAGGCTTGGAGTGTATTTTAGTGCAACAAGAACCTTCTACATCAGCAACCCACTTATAGACCTCATGTAAATAAGCCGTAGGCATCTTCCCTAGGGTGTTGCCCGACAAACGACAATGCATTATATTTTCCTGCATGTGCGCTCCTTAGTATTCTCGTGGTACTAAGATGAACCAAACTTAGGATAGGACTAGCCAAAAACCCTATACGTGGGAGTTGTATGGTTGGAAGTTGGATATTATGTGCTATGTGCTATGTGTTTACCGCTTTTTAATTCATCATGCATTGTACAAATGTGCCATACTAACCACAAATCTTAATGTAGACACTTGAACACACACACACACACATGATATTAAAAAATATTAAATGGACATGTCATGTTATCATCAACATGATGCCAATTTGGTGTCACTCATACTTAGGATTTAGTTGACACCCAAGATCATGTCACCCTAGGACAATATGAAACCAATTAGAATCATGTCACATCACTTACCCATTTTTCAACGTGATGTCCACATGATGTCCGACTCTCAAGAAAAACCTACTCAAATCTTTGCTCGATGCCCACTTGACGTCCAACCCACAACCCTTCCAAGGCAATTATACACACCAAAAGTCTAAACGAGGCAAAATATAAACCATGTCTTCCCACATTAAGTGAAATCCCAGTTGATATCCTAACCTAAGCCCACAAAGGGAGAACTTATTTAAAAAACCTTACCTTACCAAATCTTCAAGGGTATATGCTTAATACCCGAACCATCCTCCCATACAGGGTAAAGATTCATGCATCACCGCATACCCTCAAATAATGATGGCCACACCGGCATCTGAAACTCAGCCCTAATTGGGTAAGATAACAAAATCATTCATTCAATAGCTACATACGGTGGTTATTTTCATCTTATTCGATTTCATCAGGTATATCACACTGCTTACTCGAAATAATTTTGACCTCCTCTTTCCATGAGATCTAGTCATGGTACAAAATCTCAAAATATTGACCTATTACTATACGGGTAACTTGGTCACCTCACTTACACCACTCATATTACGATGTCACACGGACATCGTACAGATCTCAAATCTAACCCCAGGTGTTGGATTTTCATTTCCACTTGTTTTTATTTTTACCTAACGACTAACCTGTTTATTTCAAATGGATTGACAAACATATTATTTATTTCGCACCATGGCACGTTAACCCTTTATGAATGCAACCATAACATTTACATCTCACGCATTTTTTCATAAATCGCATCATGAATCTTACATGCATAGTCTAATCTTTTACTTGTGTATGAAAGGGGGTTTGGAAAAGGTCTACTCGTCACTTGGTTCACATTTCTCCAATCGTGGCTAATCTAGAAGGGGTTCCATACACTTACTCAAGGGAAGACTCGTGTTCAGATTCGGATTTGGTTCAACGAGCAATGTTGAATCTTGAGAGCATGGCCGATCCACAAGATGGAGTTCCGGAGGAGGATCACCCCTCTGTAAGCACGGGATTTTGTACCAGCTCGCACGTTCAATGATGACGGCTTTTCGGGAAATTTATCCTCGAATCACATGATTTTCGACCATCCGACGATCTTCATATGTGAATCCTCCTCAGACGTTTTAAATTATTTATCTAAATAAAAAATACAAAAAAGAATATATAAAAAAAAAATCCCACGCGGAGGCAGCCTCGCGCGAGGCTACGCAAGGCAGCCCGCGCGAGACAGCCTCGCGAATGGCAGCCTCGCGTAAAGCTGCGCGAGGCAGCCCGCACTCCCCGCGAGGGTCCTAAGGGACCCTAGCGGGGACTGCCTGCGAAGGTCGTATGGAACCCTCGTGGGGCCTCCCCGCGAGGGTCCTAGGCGACCCTTGCGGGGATCCCCGCGAGGGTCCTTAGCGACCCTCGCGGGGCATCCCCGCGAGGGTCCTAGGTGACCCTCGCGGGGATCCCCGAGAGGGTCCTTAGCGACCCTCGCGGGGCCTCCCCGCGAGGGTCCTAGGCGACCCTCGCGGGGATTCCCGCAAGGGTCGTATGATGCCCTCGCGGACGCGCGAGCGAGTTCGCGATGAGCTCCGCGAGGCCCCTCGTCGGAAAAACTTTCCTTTTTTGGTTTTTTTCGGGATTCTCCTATAAATAGTAGGATCATTTTCGATAAATGGGGGTCGGAAAATTCAGAGAGAAAAATCCTCTCTTTCAGAACAAAAACTAAAAACGTTTTTTATTACTTTCTTCTAACTTTTTCTCGGATCCAAAAACACTTTCGGATCCCAAATTTCTTTATCTTTTTACAAAATTTCCTAATCTTTTCTTCTTTAATCCTCAGATATTCTCAGGTCTAAAACCAATTTAGAACCCGAGTCTGATTATCTTTTGGATAAATAAACACTTTATTTTCCAACAAAACAATCTTTTTTTTCATTTAAATTACACTAAAACCCCAAGAATTAAACGGAGATTTTTGGATTTTTTTTTACATCAACCTTTTCACCTAAAACTACAAAAAAATGAACGAGGAACGCTCCCGGGGATCTAACGGATACGCTGAAGTGGATTCACGCCAAAAGGGTAAAGCCTCTGAGTTCCTAGAGCTGCAAATCCCATGTTCATCTTCCTTTCTTTTTAATTTTTATTTTTGACCTAGGAGTTATTTTATTTTACTGTAGATAATGTTGTAATTCTCCTTCTTCTTCTTTTATTTCTTTTTAACTTCTGTATTAGAAAACCCCAACGAAGGGAATTAAAACATATTCCCGGACAACAGACCTCATTACTTGCCATGCGGTCATTTTCACTAATAAAATTGACCAACATACATGTAAATAAAAATGAACTGTTTTTATTTAAATTAATAACTTTAAATCGTCGATGTTTTAATTAGGCCACACGGGCCTCGCAAAATCAAATCGAGCATACGTGATATATCCCTTGTGCTAACCTTTGTGGATGCAGGCTAGATGTATGTTTAGGATTTATTTTCCTTTGGGTATTGCACATATTTTATGGGAAATGTAATTAATAGGGTAGCGGACGGTTACATCCCTTAATTTTTGAAGCCCTGTAATTTTACTTTTCCGCATTTACTTTCCGCACTTACTTACTATTTTGTGGATGGTTTATTTTTCCGCTTTGTGAATGGTTTATATTTCGCAATACGTGAATCATGCATTTAACTCCAAAAATGACA
>CATIWQ010242820.1:0-34855 GCA_949673415.1 Euphorbia schlechtendalii
AATTAGAGTATCCCTGAAGGAGGATTTAATATGTTGATGGCCCTCATTTTCCCGCACCGCAACCTCCTCCTCCATCCAGTCTTGCTGTTTCCCTATGTCATTCGCATCGTTCCCGTCGCCTCCATCATCCGGCCAAGGCGGCTGCCGCCGACCATCAGCCGTGTCTGCCAAAACAGGGATCCCTGCTCCGCTCACTGTTGACCTAGCGCCGCTCATGTTTTTGGTGTAGTTTTTTTTTTTTTTCGATTCGACATTCTCTAAAACGTGTTTGTGAACTTTCTTTTAATCATTTTATTAAATTGAATTGACTTAGATTATTTTCTTAGAAAAAGTAAAAAAAAATGTAACAAAATGTAACAATCAACATAACAATGTAGTATAAAAATAACTCTCCATACCACAATACGTCAAAGGGATTATACGATATATTTTTTTTTGTCAACTTCGGATCTACATCCAACTATTTGTTACAAATTTTGGGGCTTATATTAAACAAAATGAAAATAAATTTTTAAAAAGGTGAAAAAGAATATGTTATTTATTTTTTCATAATATTTTACTTAATTATGGAAAATTTCAGTTGCCTTTAGATTGGAATCCTTCCTGTTGGTAACATTCCTTCATTTCCATTCCCTCTTTCCATCTTCTTTGAGATCTAATTTGCCATTAATCGGCGGTTCCATTCCCATTCTCAGATCTGATTTCTCAACTCTGAGCCGTCGATATTTCCCTTCGGAGCTGTCACAATGGCGGCCGCCAATGCTCCGATCACTATGAAAGAAGTCTTAACTGTAAGTTATCGTTCACTCTCATCTCAACATCCTCTCTCGTATTCAGCTTTTTTACTGAGGCTTTTGCTTGTAATCGTTGAATTGAGCTAATTATGAATAATACGGACTCTCAAATCGCTTTGGTACGATGAATAATGCGTGATCTGTGCGTGTTTATGATTGCAGTTGCCTAGCATTGGGATCAATCCTCAGTTCATCACGTTTACGAATGTTACTATGGAATCGGAAAAATATATATGCGTACGGGAAACAGCTCCACAGAATAGTGTTGTGATTGTTGATATGAATATGCCAATGCAGCCTTTGAGAAGGCCTATTACCGCGGATTCTGCACTTATGAATCCCAATACCAGAATCCTTGCTCTGAAAGGTATGCTAATTTTTGTTAAGTGCCATGATTTGGCGATCCTATGCATTGACAATCAATCAAGCTTGTCATTGTTTTCACCTGCGATCTTATTTTTTTCATTTCTGCTAACATCTCAAGTTTCTTTCATAAAATACATTTTTGTACGGTGTACCATTTCATCAGTCTTGTAGATAGTCACATTGCATGCAGAATGTGAGATCAGATATACCGTATTATTATTCCAATGGTTGTTATTTTCAAATATAAATTTCCTTTGCATACCCATAAACTTGTTTTACAGAACAAATAGATATTACCGTAGCACGATTTTGTCTAGTGGCAATAAATTTTACTTTCATCTCATCCTTATGTAAACTAACTGAAATAATCCTTGTTGGTGCAAATGGTTATGAATGTTAATTGTTATGCAATGTGTCCGTTTGTTGTTTCAATTTGCTGGTTTGATTTATATCTACTCACTATCAATGGTAACCTAGTAGGCTAGTATGACTGAAAGGGTTCTTGGTGGGGCAGTTGGATACCTTAACCTACTTTCACTTAGTAATATGAGAGTATTTAAATAAAGTTTTGGGTCAAAATTGGTTATCCCTTCCTGTAGGGAAATAAGAGCTTTTTTTTTAACTCGCGCTGAGTATAGTATCAATCATAATAAATGGATGTAAATTTTCACTTCTGAGCGCAGGAATCCAATTAACAGGAATCTGGAAATGTTTTGTTTTGCTTTTGAGACGTCATTAGAATGTCTAATGAACTCCTAACAAATAGTGAGTTGTCTCCTGGCAACCCTTAGCACTGGTCAAAGTTTTCAAGAATCTTTATAGGCATGCTTATTCATTTTTGTCACATGAACATTAAATGAATTTATGTTGACTCCTTCCTCTGATGTCTTGTGGAAATCCCTTCGAAGCCCAACTCGCAGGAACAACTCAGGATCATTTGCAGATATTTAACATCGAAATGAAAGCCAAAATGAAATCTCACCAGATGCCTGAGCAGGTTAATCCCTAACTCTGTTTTATTGTATTTCTACATACTAACCGGAATTATCTAGATTAAGTGATGTGAGTGATTGATTTTTAGAAATTTGAAAATAACTATTTATATTATCTTAATTGAACGTCTCCGCTTTATGCTTAGGTTGTCTTTTGGAAGTGGATAACACCAAAAATGTTGGGCTTGGTCACACAGACCTCTGTGTATCATTGGTCAATTGAAGGTAAAATTGCTTTTGTATTCCTTATCTCATTGAATCTTGAACACCTATTTATCGGGCCTTTTATGTATGAAGTTTATATGCAGCTTCATGGGTTCAGAGGTTCTATTGATTGATTATCTTTCTGGTTTCTGTTACATTAATCTCTATGCCTTTAATGCAGGTGACTCCGAGCCTGTCAAGATGTTCGACAGAACTGCTAATTTGGCTAACAATCAAATTATAAACTATAGATGCGACCCTTCTGAAAAGTGGTTAGTTTTGATTGGAATAGCACCAGGTGCACCAGAGGTAATCATATCCGCATAATTCTTTTTTGAATTTTCCATGACATGATGTTCTATTTCAAAACAATCCAATTAGTAAACATCATCCATGTCATTTTTGAGAAGAACCTTAGAGTTTGGAAAATGTAAATTTATGATTGTAGTTGTATAAGTACTTTGTTTGCATGCATGCATTGTGGTAAGGCAATTCATATTTTCTAGTTAAAATATAATAGTTGCACACAATGAGGGTAATCTATTTGTGTCCGCATCTGATTATTATGCTTTAGTGCAGTTTATTAGTAATAAACTTGTGGTTGAATGTCCAGTTGTTTGGCCTCAATTTAATATCCCAGTACTTAGTATTCTTTTTTTTTTATATAGAATTAGTTTCTGTCAGATTTATGTTGTGATACTGTTGAACTTTTGCTGCTACCTTGATACTGATTTCCTGGTTTGCATGGTTTAGAAGCCACAATTGGTTAAAGGGAATATGCAACTTTTCTCTGTGGATCAACAGCGTAGTCAAGCTCTTGAAGCACATGCTGCTGCATTTGCACAGTTTAAGGTGGGGATAGTTCTCTAAGTATCTGACATATAATGCTTCCTTTTCACCCTTTCTGTTGCTGTTTTGTTTTAATGGGGATTAGCACATCTCTTGTTTGTCTTAAACAGGTTCCCGGGAATGAGAATCCTTCCATTCTTATTTCTTTTGCCACAAAAAGTTTTAATGCTGGTCAGATAACATCAAAGTTGCATGTCATTGAGCTTGGTGCCCAACCAGGTCAACTTATTCATTGTCATTTAGTGTTACTATTACAATTATTGTAATAACTCTTCTCAAATGAATTCTGCGTATATTGTAGTCTACTTGTGGGTTTAAACTAGCTTTGTATTTAATATTTGAAACATGCTACCAGGGAAGCCATCATTTACGAAGAAACAGGCCGATCTTTTCTTTCCTCCCGACTTTGCAGATGACTTTCCTGTTGCAATGCAGGTGAGCTTGCTGCAGATTTCTTAAATGTCTATCTATCAAGTTTCTGGTAACGCGTGAACTAATAAAGTTGTTAATTACAGATATCCCACAAATATAGTTTGATTTATGTGATCACCAAGCTTGGCCTGCTATTTGTGTATGACTTGGAGTCTGCTACTGCTGTATACAGAAATAGAATTAGTCCTGATCCAATATTTTTGACATCTGAAGCTTCATCAATTGGTGGGTTTTATTCCATTAACAGGCGAGGCCAGGTGTTACTGGCTACTGTGAATGAAGCAACAATAGTTCCATTTGTTAGTGGCCAAGTATGTTATACATGCTCTTCGTTTATTGGGTTTCTGGAATCTGATTTGTTTCTTTACAGTGTTCATTGGACAATTTATTTTGCAGTTGAACAATTTGGAGCTTGCTGTGAGTCTTGCCAAGAGAGGAAACCTGCCTGGTGCAGAAAATCTGGTAAATTGATGTAACTTTTGTTAATATTTTACTGTTATTTGTATCTTGTTTTCTTATGCAGTTGTAAGTTACTACTTGCCACCTTGGATGTCTTAGGTTGTCCAGCGTTTCCAAGAGCTCTTTGCTCAAACGAAGTATAAAGAGGCTGCCGAGCTTGCTGCAGAGTCTCCACAAGGACTTCTGCGAACACCTGATACAGTTGCCAAGTTTCAGGTTTTCATTTTAGTTCAATTTGTATATTCGTGATGATGTTACTGCCGCTTATTTTCATACTCTTTGTTGACTTTCCTTTTTTTAAATTTGAAGAGCGTTCCTGTGCAAGCTGGGCAAACGCCCCCTCTGTTGCAGTACTTTGGGACTCTTCTTACTAGAGGAAAGCTTAATGCATACGAGTCATTGGAGTTATCACGCCTTGTTGTAAATCAAAACAAAAAGAATCTTTTGGAAAACTGGTTGGCAGAGGACAAGTTGGAGTGTAGTGAGGAACTTGGAGACCTTGTTAAGGTTGGGTTTGTATGATTAGATTTGTTGATTCTTAGTTTGTCAAAATATATCAAAGCTCTGTCTTTATTTCTAAAAATGTGCTTAATTTCTTTCATTGATTTGTGTAAATGATTTTAGTGATACTGTCTTAACTGTAGACTGTCGATAATGATTTAGCACTGAAAATCTTCATAAAAGCTAGAGCAACTCCAAAGGTTGTTGCTGCTTTTGCTGAGAGAAGGGAGTTTGACAAAATATTGATTTACTCGAAACAGGTAAAAAAAGAATTTTATTGCTTCATATCAATTTAATGCTTTGGAGAGCAAGTGTTTCCAGTTTTAATATATAATATCCTGTTGAAAAGCTTATATATTTATGACTTTTACAGGTTGGGTATACTCCTGACTATTTGTTTCTTCTCCAAACAATTCTTCGTTCAGATCCTCAGGTATTATCATCTGCTAGTTCATATTATGGTTCTAGTCTAATTGATAACATTTCTGATATATGTGAGCTAAGCGTGTTAATAATTATTATGCTTCTTTGCATTTTTTTGAATTTTGTTTAAACAATATAGCTAACACTGAATTGTGATTACAGGGAGCTGTTAATTTTGCACTCATGATGTCCCAAATGGAGGGTGGTTGTCCTGTTGATTACAATACGATTACTGATTTGTTTCTTCAGGTCTAATACCCTGTCTTGTTGCTGGTTCAGTTTTCATTTGAAATAACACTTACCAAATTCTTGTTATTTTTTAAGCTTAGTAGATATAGCATGAAATGCTTTATCTGGCAAGTTATGGTATCTTTCCAAATACTTGATTAAAGAACAGTTACATAATCTATGCACTTATTGTGTGTCTAACTATGATTCATTTTATTAATCCAGAGGAATTTGATTCGTGAAGCTACAGCTTTTCTGCTTGATGTTTTAAAGCCTAACCTTCCAGAACATGGTTTTCTTCAAACAAAGGTGATTTACTAAGATATAATTCATTAACTCCATTACAGTATCTGATGCTCTGTTTAACTTCTGATGTTTTATAGGTCCTGGAAATCAACTTGGTAACGTTTCCTAATGTTGCTGATGCTATTCTAGCCAATGGAATGTTCAGCCATTATGATCGACCTCGTATTGCTCAACTGTGTGAAAAAGCGGGTCTATATATTCGAGCTTTGCAAGTAATGTGTTCTTGCATCTTCAATTTTTTTAAAACTTCTAATTTCTTTTATGTGCGAAGTTAATATAGCCTGCTTGTGCAGCACTATGCAGAGTTGCCTGATATCAAACGTGTGATTGTCAATACACATGCAATAGAGCCACAAGTAAGTTTGTAGAAGTTGTTTCTTAGTATAGGGTTGGAAAATGTATGATAACTTGTGGAGTTCTGCTTCCTGTAGGCACTTGTAGAGTTTTTTGGTACTCTTTCACGAGAATGGGCTTTAGAGTGCATGAAAGATCTTTTGCTGGTTAATTTGAGAGGAAATCTTCAAATAATTGTGCAGGTGAATATTTTTTTTATGTGATCTTTGAATAATTTTACATGTTTTTGAAATCTATCTTTCTGCATTTTTCAGACAGCCAAAGAATATTGTGAACAGTTGGGTGTTGATGCATGCATAAAACTGTTTGAGCAATTTAAGTCTTATGAGGGGCTGTACTTTTTCCTGGGATCATATTTGAGCTCCAGGTATACTGTTGCTGGAATAAGAATCTATTCTTCTGATCTTACAAATTTCATTTTATGATTTTTTGATCTTATTATTGTTATCTTTGAATTATGGTATAGTGAGGATCCTGATATACACTTCAAGTACATTGAGGCAGCTGCTAAGACTGGACAATTGAAGGAGGTTGAGCGCGTTACTAGAGAATCAAATTTTTATGATGCTGAAAAGACTAAGAACTTTTTGATGGAGGCCAAACTTCCAGATGCAAGGCCTTTGATAAATGTTTGTGATCGGTTTGGGTTTGTGGGAGATCTAACACACTATCTCTATTCAAACAACATGCTTCGTTATATTGAAGGTTATGTGCAGAAGGTATGGGATTTGATATCTTGACCATGCAGGATGCTTAACTATCTTATATATGTTCCCTATTTTGATTGCTTGAATACTTCTCTCTTGGTAGGTGAACCCAGGTAATGCACCTTTAGTTGTGGGGCAGCTACTGGATGATGAGTGCCCTGAAGACTTCATCAAGGGCCTAATTCTCTCTATTCGTTCTTTGCTTCCTGTTGAGCCCCTCGTGGAGGAATGTGAGAAGAGGTGATTTCCGTTCTGCTCTACTTCCTAGTTTCTCTTGCTCTCTAGATCATCTTTCTCATGATTGATTTTATGGTGAGCAGAAATCGACTTCGATTGCTCACTCAGTTCTTGGAGCATCTTGTTAGTGAGGGAAGCCAAGATGTACATGTTCACAATGCTCTTGGTAAAATCATTATTGATAGCA
Organism: Euphorbia schlechtendalii; assembly: GCA_949673415.1. Lineage (NCBI taxonomy): Eukaryota > Viridiplantae > Streptophyta > Magnoliopsida > Malpighiales > Euphorbiaceae > Euphorbia > Euphorbia schlechtendalii. Next base: position 7,040 of record CATIWQ010242820.1, read on the forward strand.
ATAACAATCCAGAGCACTTCCTTACAACCAACCCTTACTATGATTCTCGTATTGTGGGTAAGTATTGTGAGAAACGTGATCCTACCCTCGCTGTCGTGGCTTATAGACGAGGACAATGTGATGATGAACTTATCAATGTAACAAATAAGAACTCATTGTTCAAATTACAATCAAGGTCAGTGGTTTGCTTTATCCTAGAATTTATTGGTCCTGGGTAGAGGCATTTCATATTTGTACATTTATTTACTATCAATTACTTTTGCAGATATGTGGTTGAAAGGATGGATGGTGATTTGTGGGAGAAAGTACTAAATCCTGATAATGAATATAGAAGACAGCTAATTGATCAGGTTGTATCTACTGCTTTGCCTGAAAGCAAGAGCCCAGAACAAGTTTCTTCAGCAGTTAAAGCTTTTATGACAGCTGATCTTCCCCATGAATTAATTGAGCTTCTTGAAAAGATTGTGCTTCAAAATTCCGCATTCAGTGGAAACTTCAATCTACAAAATCTTCTTATCTTGACTGCTATTAAGGCAGATCCAACTAGAGTTATGGATTACATCAACAGGTTAGATAATTTTGATGGCCCTGCTGTTGGTGAAATGGCTGTAGAAGCTCAGCTATATGAGGAAGCATTTGCAATTTATAAGAAGTTCAACTTAAATGTTCAGGCTGTCAATGTTTTGTTAGATAACATTCGAAGCATTGACCGTGCAGTGGAGTTTGCATTCCGTGTTGAAGAGGATGCTGTATGGAGCCAGGTAGCGAAGGCTCAACTAGGGGAGGGGCTTGTTAGTGATGCAATCGAGTCATTCATTCGTGCAGACGATGCCACTCAATTTTTGGAGGTCATTCGTGCTTCTGAGGATGCTAATGTGTACCATGACTTAGTGAGGTACCTTTTGATGGTTAGGCAGAAGGCAAAAGAGCCCAAGGTGGACAGTGAGCTTATTTTTGCTTATGCAAAGATTGATAGGCTGGGTGAAATTGAGGATTTTATACTCATGCCAAATGTGGCAAATTTGCCAAATGTTGGTGACCGTCTGTTTGATGAAGCTTTGTATGAGGCAGCAAAAATAATCTTTGCATTTATATCAAATTGGGGTAAGCTGGCTGTCACACTTGTGAGGCTCAAACAGTTTCAGGGTGCTGTTGATGCAGCAAGAAAGGCAAACAGTGCAAAAACGTGGAAGGAAGTTTGCTTTGCTTGTGTTGATGCTGAGGAGTTCCGTTTGGCTCAAATTTGTGGTCTTAACATTATTATTCAGGTTAGTTTTTTTGTCCTACACTCTTTTTGTAGTTTACATCTGAAGATGCTATTTCTTGTTTTAATTGTCAATGCATGAGGCTTTGGAATGATTTGATTTCTTCCAGTCTGGCCTGAAGTAGTTGGTGGTCATTTGAAATCTAAATTATTTTGCATCTGGTGCAATTCGTGAGTAGGCTAAGATTCAAATAAGGGCTCTAAAAGTTGTCTTCAGTGAATTCATATATTGTCCCTGTAGCTGCAGTGCTGCACTGTATATTTTCTATGTTTTATGAGGTATCTATAATCTGTTGATCAAATGATGTAGGTGGATGATTTAGAAGAAGTTAGCGAATTTTACCAGAACAGAGGATATTTCAGTGAACTCATCTCCCTTGTGGAAAGTGGTTTAGGGTTAGAACGTGCTCATATGGGTATCTTCACAGAGTTGGGAGTTCTTTATGCTAGATATCGTCCTGAGAAGCTCATGGAGCACATCAAATTGTTCTCAACCCGTCTGAATATTCCGAAGCTTATACGAGCTTGTGATGAACAACAACATTGGAAGGAACTTGTCTATCTCTATATCCAATATGATGAATTTGACAATGCAGCAACTACCATAATGAATCACTCTCCCGAGGCATGGGATCATATGCAATTCAAAGATGTGGTTGTCAAGGTTGCAAATGTCGAGCTATATTATAAGGCTGTGCATTTTTACTTGCAAGAGCATCCAGATCTAATCAATGATGTTCTCAATGTACTGGCTCTACGTGTGGACCATACTCGTGTTGTTGACATTATGCGGAAGGTCTCCTTCATGTCACTTGATATTTTCAAGTTTAGTCTGATTTGAATTTTCTTATCTCTGGTCTGATTCTTTTGGCATCATGCTATACTTCTGTCAGGCTGGTCACCTTCTTCTGGTCAAGCCATATATGATTGCTGTCCAGAGCAATAATGTATCTGCTGTGAATGAGGCTCTGGATCAGATTTATGTGGAGGAAGAAGACTATGAGAGATTGCGCGAATCAACTGATATGTATGATAACTTTGATCAAATTGGACTTGCACAGAAGGTATGCGTTTTGTTATTGTTTCCCTATTATGCTGATGTAAGCTTGAACATTTAACCATCTAATAATTTGAGCAGATTGAAAAACACGAGCTTCTTGAAATGAGGCGTGTTGCAGCATACATATACAAAAAGGCAGGTAGATGGAAGCAATCAATTGCATTGTCAAAGAAAGACAACCACTACAGGGATGCAATGGAGACTGCCTCACAATCTGGTGATCGTGAACTTGCAGAGGAGTTGCTTGTCTATTTCATTGAACAGGTACCTAGAACAACCTAAATTTTTTTCACATGTTTTTATTATCTATTTCATTGAACAGGTACCTAGAACAACCTAAATTTTTTTCACATGCTTTCATTATCAGATGATCCATTCTATGAAAGTAGCTTTAGTTTTCTATTTTAAAATCAGAATTTGAATGTCAGCTGATACATTATGTATCTGTTAGTATGTATAGTAATTGCGGATCATCAATCTGATATTTACTGGATCGCTTTTATATTCATTTGTTATAAGTTGTGGTCTAATTTTAATTATCCTTGTGATTTTCTTTAAGTAATAAATTTTTTTTTATGTGAAGTTTCCCCATCTTTGTGTGCCTTTTTCCCTGGCTATCAGCATATGCTTCTAGTTTTTCCAATTTCTACCTAGTTCACACATAGATAATAGTTATTTTGATGGTAATTTTCTAGTATTTTCCTTCTTCATTCAAGAAGAAATGTTCTTTTTATACAAAAGTTCATGTAACTATAACTGTTCAGTACAATATCCTATAATATCAATTTTCAAAGTAACTGACAGTTATAGGTTTTTTTTTATTTTTCGTTGCAAAACTTGGTTAAAGCTTTGAATGACTTGTGTCTTAGTGCAAGAATTTCAAAAAAATATATGATCTTGATTCTAATTCTTTGTTAATTGCTATGATATGTATCATGCTTGTATCTCAAGTGTGTGTAGTAGCCATCAAATATGGCGTTCTCTGTACTTTAAAATGGTTTCTTGTTGTCAAACTAGCCGTGATACTCAGCCTTACAGCCAACAAAATACTTCAATAACTTGTCCTATTGGGTGCTTGTTTTATTTCATAATATTTCTAATGTGTGTGATTTATAATTTGGCTAATTTATTAACTATAATTTAATTTATGCTTTTTCGTTTTTGTGCAGGGAAAGAAAGAATGTTTCGCATCATGCCTCTTTGTTTGCTACGATCTGATTAGGCCAGATGTTGCTCTTGAACTTGCATGGATTAATAAAATGATAGACTTTGCCTTCCCATATCTATTGCAGGTGACAAATTCATCTAACATATATCTGTTTTGTATTCATAATGTCCTTAGGGTCATATTCTTTTAGTAAAGGACCTTTTTAGGCCACGTGGTATAACAAGTACCCACATTTGGTCCCTTTGGTATACATGTTATCAATTTGGTCCTTGTGTTAATAGTTACTTTTTTTGTCCTTGTGCTATACATTCGTTACCCATTTGGTCCTTGTGATAAGCAATGAGTTAACTTTTTGGACCCTGCATGGTTAAAACTATTTTAGCAAATTATGACATAACATGTACTAAAGGGACAAAAAAGGTAACAAACTGAATAGCACAGGGTCCAATTGGGTAATATACACAGCGAAGGAACCAAATGGACAAATTGATCATACCACAGGGTCAAAAAAGGTGTTTAGGCCTATTCTCAAGTATATTAAGATTTTTGTATGATTATTTGTTCACCTGTATTTCTGCCCTTGCAGTTTATCCGGGAATACACAGGCAGAGTAGATGAACTTGTGAAGGACAAATTAGAAGCCCAGAAAGAGGTCAAGGCCAAAGAGCAGGAAGAGAAGGATGTGATTTCTCAACAGGTAATCCTCCTGCCTTACATTACAAAGAAACATAAAAACACATTATTTTTGGCATTTAGCAGTGAACAATGTAGTGATATAGTCGTCTTCTGCAACGAACCTCAAGTTTTAGGTCAGGAAACCCATATACCCAATCCCTAGTGGTTAGAACAAACAAAATCCAACAACATTTTACCAGTGTTATTTAAATATGTTGATAAATTCATTTTGTGTGGTGCAGAATATGTATGCTCAGTTGCTTCCACTTGCTTTGCCTGCACCACCGATGCCCGGTATGAACGGACCCTCAATGGGCGGAGGTTACATGCCACCGCCACCCATGGGAGGAATGGGAATGGCTCCAATGCCACCTTTTGGTATGCCGCCTATGGGTGGTTATTGATGCCCTGCAGGTCACACACCTCTCTCTCTCTCTCTCTTTCTAGACTTTAGCTGCAAATCCATTTTGCTCTATAGAGGACATTTGCATGCTAATCAGTACAGGCGTTCAATTAACTTTGGTGGTATGAAGAATGTGCAGTTGAAAATAATGCCCTTTTTTTAAAATTTTTTTCTTTGATATTCTTTAGTTTTGGGGATACGTACGTGTTGTATTATCGTTTTGGTAGGAGAGGCAAATTAATTTTGTTTGCTGTTAGAGGGCAAACCTGAAAATAATTCGTTGTATTCTTTTTATATTCTTTTATTATTCCACTTGCAGTTTAGGACGTGGCCCCTAATTTAGGGTGAAATCATTACTTGATTCTACAAGGGCACTTTTTTGACATTAATATTTGGAATGGCATTCAAGAGTTTGGCTTGTTTTGTGATTTTGTTTATTGATGGGTTTGTTTGAAATTCTAATTTTAGAAGTTCAATTTGTTTCATCTTCAGTGCGTTTTTGAGTCAATATTTCAGAAAGTATTCATTTCATTTTGTGCTTAATATTTATAAATTTTATACATGAAATGAATTAAATTTATTAAAATTTATTTTTCTAAGCACACTTTTGTGTAGAAAATAATTCTATCACATCAAATTTGATTCTTGTACACTTAATTCTGTTCGGAACTTTTAATATAGTCAGTTACATAGATGCGTAGTATATTCAGCATTAGAACTCTGTTTTGATTACATTGCTGAATAGTGGAGTTATTTCACTTTACATGACTCTTTGTATTATTGATGTAGTAGTCTTGACACTTGTTTCTCAAATTTGATGAAATGCAATGCAACTAAAAGCAAGATTTAATGATTGATGCAAACACATCAATGATTATATAGTCATTAATTGATCTCCGATTTGGATGAAAAACTTCATCAATAAAAGTTATTTTGCCCCACTGTAGATATTTTTGTTACTTTTTTAAAAGAAATATTCCTTGCAAACAACCCTTTGTTTAGTGGTTTTATTCGAGGGTGTCTAAATTAATAGTGGTTTTGGGCTGATGTTTCCTCATCGATTGAGATTTAAGTAGTTGGTTAGGTAGTTAAATGTTAGTTAAAGAATTTTGCTTGCTATTTAAGCATGTATACAAAGCGGAGCAGTGGCGGAGCCAGGAACTAATGTCGGGTAGGGCTCTCTAGTCGGCGAACGTCAAGTAATAATCATATATTTTTGTTTTTTAAAAAAATTATTCCAATAGATTATTAAAGTCATGCAATTTGTTTCCAAAAAGTCCCAAACCGGTTATATTTTAACCGTCAAATAGTAATGAATTTTATAACATTTGAATTTAATATTATCGTATTTTTAATATGGATTAATTAATGAAAAATTGATTGAAAAAGGAAAAAATATAAAAAAAATTAGTTATAGATAATAAAAACGATGACAACTCAGAATGGAAATATTTAAAAATTAAAATACTCTCTTATTAATGATATTTTATTAAATTTCGTTTAACATATCTCTACATTTAAGTTTTAATATATTGTTTTTATTCTTTTCTTTATCACTTATCTTCCACCCTAATCTGTGTAAAATTTCATCAATGAAGGATGAGGTTGTAAGATACTTATATATGGAACCTTCGACAGTTGGGGTGGGGTTTCAGCCCAACCCCACCCCCCTTGTCACCGCCCCTGTAGCAGAGTTTACCCGTCATCTTTTTCTTCATTCATCTCTCTTATTGACTTTATATTTTTTTTTTGCTTAATGCATCTACACCCCCCTGAACTTGTTCAAAATGAGCTCTTACTGTCTTGAATTTTCAAATGTGTCAACTACTCCCCTGAACTTCTTTAAAATGCATCAGTTTGCCCCCTTAATACCACGTGCCAGCTTCTGGTTGGAGAGAAAAAAATAAGAAAAATGACATCTTGAAAAGTCAAACCAACTATAAACTGACACATAGGAATAAAAGGGGGTAAAGTGATGTGTTTTAAATAGGTACATGGAAATATCACTCTTATTTTAAAATTCAAGGTGATAATAGCTCATTTTGAATAAGTTCAAGGGATTATGAATGTATCAAACCTTCTTTTCCTTTATCATTCTTTTTATTTAGATGTTATTAGAGCATGAACTACTAATCGAATTTTTAGCTTATATTAGAGTATAAATAACAATCAAAATCTGATAATATTCACTTGGCGAGAATTCACTTTTTTGTCTTCTAATTTCTCTATAAACATCGTAAATGGTTAATGATTCTCAAAATCATATTGTGAATTTCCTACGAAAATTTGTAAGAATTTAACATATACCAATGGGCAAAAGATATACGGAAGCAGTTTGGACTACATGTGTTTTTTTTTTTTTTGTCAACTACCACTTATCGCAGTTTAACTACTTCACTTATAGTAGACAGAATAGTTGCTTAGGGTTAGGAATCTCACACTCATCGTATGAGAGTTGGAGAGTTAATATAAATAGCTGTGAGGAGTGTACACTTACATAATAGATCCATGTATAATATAAATATAAAAATACAATACTAACATATATCTAACATTCAAAGGTCCATCGGAAAGTTGAGGTGGCTTGACAATCGTGCCATCAATGAACGAACTTAAAGAAAAACCCACAATCATTGGTTCAAAAAGGGTGCGCCATAAGACGTAGTTTCCAGAGTCTAACTTAAGCAGTAGTTGCAGAGCAACCGAAGGAGAAAACGAAGCTGATGGGGTCTCACCGGAGACGGATGAAATTATATCAAATGAAGAGGAGGAGGCAGCAGTAAAGCTTGACATCGTAACCCTAACAAAAACAATTCTGTGATCTAAGAAGAGAAAGGGGAAAAAAATAATCGGAAAGAAAAGTGGTGGTGTCACCTAAGAGGCTCTGATTACCAAGATAGAACAGTTGCTTAGGGTTGGGAATCTCACACTCATCGTATGAAAGTTAGAGAGTTAACATAAATAGTTGTGAGGAGTGTACAATTACATAATAGATCAATATAAATATAAAAATACAATACTAACATATATCTAACAATAGTAACATTTTTAATTAAATTTCTAATAGTTCCGTTTGAATTTTGTCAACTTCAACTACAAATTTAACTAATATATAAAGTACTTTTAACTAACTGACGTGTGATTATTTTAACAACTTTCAAATCTTTTTAAGTGTGCCTTCTCAAATATTAACACATGTACTTTCACTACGTAAGCAATTTTCAAACAAATAGGAGAGTTTGGGACTGAAAGTAACTAAACATTTACAATTAGTGAGATAAATATGGGGGTGTTTCTCAAAACTTCTCCTTTTTAACTTTTAACTTAAAAGTGTCTTTTAAGAAGATTTTAACTTATAAGTCAGGTAGTGAAGTGTTTCTGATAACTTTTTTTTAACTTAAAAGTTAAAAATAAGACAGAAGTTAAAAGTAAATCAGACTTACTTCTAAACAAAGTCACTTATAAGATAAAAGTGACTTTTAAAAAAGTTTTGAGAAACATCCCATAGTCACATTAGCACCACGTGGGGCCAATTATATTTTATATGTTTGAATGCTAGTTTTAAAAATAATAATTGATTTATGGGTTAATGCAAAATATGACAAATAATGTTCAAAAATTTATATATAGGAGTATAGGACGAGTTGGTTAAGTATAAGATATATATTTATATACGTGTGCATCGATATTATATATTTAAATGGAAATTTTATGGTGATTTTATCATAATTAAATTTTTTTATTATTTTGTTTACTATTAGTATTGGATCAATGATGTGATAATTGATCTAATGGGAGTAAATATATATAACATTCATGTGTTTTAAACAAATATACCAGTATCCTGTGTTTTGAAAAAGGTATATACATCCCTACGTTTTTTATTTTTCATACTATTACCTCATTGTGTTTTGTATTATCTCATTTTATACCAAAATGATATAACATGACATATGTTTATGAACAAAAAAATGATCTTATATTATTACATATTACATTTTAAAATGTTATGGAATAAAATTACTCAAAATATGTATTTAATTATTATTTTATCTAGTGAAATCATTTATTGAAAATTATAATAAAGTTTTATAAATTGTTGAAAATATACTTTTTATTATAATTGATCTCATAATACAAACAAAATAAAATTAAATATACCAATAAATACTTGTTATGTTAATAATTTTGATGGAAACACTCATAATTTTAGATGCATGGAGGTTTATAGTATGAATAACACAAATTGCAGGAAGGCTATAATAATTTTCCTAAACATAGGAAAGTAGTAGTGTATTTTATCAAACCTCGAGGAGGTTATAAGTAATGTTTACTTTTAAAACATAATTTAACAAAGTAAAAATTATTTTGCCTATAATCATAAAACATAATTATATTTTAAATACTGTTTATAAATAATGGTGATTATAGGCAAATCAATATTTACTTTATTCAAAACAAAGTTACCATAGGCCACATCATATTTAAAACATAATAATTCACAAGGATTGTCTTAATTTATAGGAAAAATATGTATTTAATATCAATGCAAGACTATTAATTGTTAATTGGGTAAACTTAAAAAAAGTACTTTATGGTTTCGACCATTTTCAAAAGGGTATGTGGTATTAGAGATCGTAAAATATGGTTTGTGGTTTCGCACCATTAGCAATTGAGGAATGTTTTACTAACCCTTTAAAAATTATGATGTGGCAAGGGTAAATTTGGAAAGTCAAATTTTTATCATCATTTCATCTCCTCAAACTCTATTATCAGCAAGTTTCATCGATCCACTGTCTTCCTCTCTTCAATCTTTCATCTTCTCATTTTCTATTTGCAGTTTCAGGTAAAACAATCAATTTCCCATCTCATATGCTTATTTCATCTATTATTGATTATCCTAAATCCGTAATTTCTCGCTTCTCTTTCGGTCTCTTGATTCACATGTTTGAGAGTGATTTTTTGGTATGCGTTCATGTCCATTTCATTTGGGTATGGTTTCTCTTGTAGGGATTTTGATGAATGACAACAGAATCCATTATTGGGGAAGAAATCCTAAAGCTGCAGAAATTGAATTCCAATTTGGGAAAATGCCAATGTTTAGTGTTGTACCATGTGGGTTTCATGTTTATGGAATGGATTCAATTGGATTTCTTATTTCCAATGGAGAAAACAGTTATGATTGGTTAGATATCTCGACAAATTTGCAGTTGATGGGACATTAAATTTTTTCCACAAAATTGTAACCAAACAAACCATAAATTGGTTATCTCTGGTTGGTACTTGAATGTCACTGTTTAATCCCATTAAAGTATGAAAGTAACTACCGATGAGGTAACAAATTCCCCTCTCTCATTTCACACTTCCAAAATAATCTCAAATAAAGAATCCATAATTCTTTGTATTTGTAAATTTGGAGAAACAATCTCATCATCATCATCATCATCATCCATGGAGACAGAGTAGAATGAATCCCTACGAGTTCATGATTTAATTCAACAAGCCTCCACTCTCACTCCCTCCTCCCTTGCTTCCCTCATTCAACACTTCTCATTTGAGTCTCAGAGCTAATCACAACTACGTAATTCAGGCAAATAAATCAGTTGTTTGTTGAGGAGGAAGAGGACAATATTCTGTTAATGGAATTTTGGAGGTTTCATTTGAAGCAACTGTTTCATGTTCTAATTTCACTTGTGGATTAATAAGTAGAAATTTTTCTTTGATTTGTTGGTGTACTAGTTGGCCTAATGACAATGAATTTTTTTGTGATTTCAGGTTGATGAATTGCCAATTTGATAAAATACATTGTGTTTTTGGAAGATTTACATTGGTGAATTTAATTTTAGGGTTTGAGGAGATAAAGTGATGATAAAAGTTGGATTTTCCAAATTTATCCCTTACCACGTCATCAATTTTTATAGAGTTAGTAAAAAAATCCTTTAATTAATAATGGTGAGAAACAACATACCCTTCTTTGTGACCCATAATATCACATGCCCATTTTAAAATGGCTGAAACCACAATGTAAATTTTTGAAGTTTACTCTTGTTTATTAGTACTAACTAAATTACACAATGCATATGTTATTGACATTGCATTATCATGTGAAAATAAAAAAGAAATTCATCCTACACATTGACAACAAATAGCATGTAACTTATTCATGCTGACAATGAGTGTGTACATCTAGCGAAAAATATTCAAACAACGAGAAATATATGTGCCTATATGTTGGATTTGGAGTGACATTAATGTAAAGTTCAATTTTTTTTAAAGAAATTATCTCATTTGAGCTTACATTAAATGAAAAGAAAAATCTCCAATTCGTCCCGATGAGACTCGAACCCGAGACCTCTAGAATGCACAGCTTCCACCTTAATCGCTCGACCAAGACATTAATCACATTAATGAAAAGTTTAGTTGTTTCAATAGTGTTTTCATTAATGAGGGTTCATTTTAGGTACTCTTAACTAGAGTTCATATAGTAGGATGAGTGTCAATTCACTACTATTGTATTTTATATGTTTAAATCCTCACGAAGTAATAATATATTCTACGAGTTAAGTGGAAAACATGACCTATAATTTAACGCACCGAGTCCATGTAACTTTATTATGTATACTTATAGGTCAAAATTATATACTTTTAAGTATCATGTGTACTGATGTAAAATTGTTTTAACCATCATTTTCAAAATTCATAGAGCTTGAATCTAAAGCTAAGTTTAAGAATAAAAAATATCTAACTAGTTCAATCAATTAGGGTTTGTTTGACAATGTTATTAGAATTGCTGAAAAACTTTACCTACAAATTTTTGATCATATGATATCATCGTACAAAATATTTTGACTCATAATATAAATTAATTAGGAACTGTTTATTATATATTTTCAAAGTATTTCGGAACGTCAACCTGCAAATGAAACTTAAAAAAACAATCTCAATCTGAATCTTAATATTCGTTTACGATTGTTAAATATGGCGTCAGATCAAAGTTAAATTTAGAGAAATGAATGAACTAGAAAATTATCGCAGGTTGACCGCCGACCCAATTATCTTCTGACAATCAATTAGTATTAGTAACAACAATAACAAGACAAAAAAGTTATGGGTCGGATCATTTCCGACTCCAGAAAATACATAAATGCCCAGAAATTGAAGGCAAAAATTTCACATTTCAGTTTTTACTCACACCACGTCTGCAGTGCATAATTGTCCGCTCGGGTCGGGTCATATCATATCTGGATCCAGTGAATACGTAAATCCCCCGAAAATAATCGAAAATTCATATTTTATCACGTCTGCGGTGTGTCCTCTCTGTAAGAATTTTCTTTTTAAAAATAAATTACAAAATTGAATAAAATTAATAATAAATCTTAATTTAATTGAATCTCCCACTTCCTCATTTTTATTTTCTCCTCTTCTTCTTAGATGAGATCTCTGTCCTTCTTTCGCCTTTCAAAATTTTCCATTATATTTCCTTCTTCTACTTTCTACTTCTAGTCTTCTTCTTCGTATTGCTCTCCAGATCACCCTCTCTTCCTCTGATTTCCTAGGGTTTCATCGCTGCTCTAGATCTTGCAGCGATTTGAAATCCTTCCTCTTCCTCTTGCTTCTTTTTGACTTTTCATTTCTCCGACCTCTCAATTCCACTCGCAGATCCGACTTCGTCACGCTTTGAGCCGTTGATCTCTCTACCTCTTTAACCATGGCGGCAGCTAATGCCCCGATCGCCATGAAGGAAGTCTTGACTGTAAGTTTTCTTTAGCTTCTCCTTTTACTTTGATTCTTAATATTTTCGTAACTGAACTCATTCATTTTCTACTATTTACCAATTTAAGTAGAATTATCTGGTATCCTCAGCTCAATTTTGCTGGTAACTAGTTAGTTCTTTGTAGTCTCGATTGATTTATTTATTGACTTGTAAGTACAGTACAAGGTCTAGCTTGTGTTGTGGTTTTATGGATCTGATAAGTATGCTGCTTCTTTCAGATCTATTTGTAATTTTTGAATGCGGTTCAGCTGTTATTTTTAGTATAGCGTAGTGTTTGCATGCTAAATTTGACGTGATCTGTGTTTTTGGTTGCAGTTGCCTAGCATTGGGATCAATTCTCAGTTCATCACATTTACGAATGTCACTATGGAGTCTGATAAGTATATATGTGTGCGGGAAACAGCTCCGCAGAATAGTGTTGTGATTATTGATATGAATATGCCGATGCAGCCTTTGAGACGGCCTATTACTGCGGATTCGGCGCTAATGAATCCCAACTCTAGAATCCTTGCTTTGAAAGGTAGGCCATTCAGCCTTAATGGTTTAAGTTGCTTTATAATTCTATGCTGGGGCGATCAGTAGTTCAGTTCTACTTGTTCTGTTATCATCTGTGTGACATCAGTTAAAATAATTTCCATGGTAACGTTTTCATTCCTGTTCTATTTATGATTCTGTTATTAGTTGGGAATCCTTTCAAAAGTTTCAAGAACTTGTCTGTATTTAATTGAGCAAAATGGAAAACATGAGTTATTTGTTGTAACTTTTTATTTGGCAAATACTCAATCTTTAGAATTTGTTTCTCACATTTGAAAATTGAAATACCATACGTCCATTGAGGATGATATTGACCAAGCGTGCAATTTTGTCTATTGCTGTGAGGAGTTGAAATGTTGAATGTTTAATATCAATTATAGAAATGTTTGTTTTTCTATTTAAAATTAGCATGGAGAATTTCGATATGTACCTTTTCTTATTTTTCATATTTTTCTGTTGTATGTGTACTTAATCAATGTATTTGTTATGGATGTGCATATGATGATTGATTCCTTCAACTAATTTACTGTTCAATTGCCTTTTTTTTTTTCCTTGAAGCCCAACTCCCAGGGACTACTCAGGATCACCTGCAGATATTTAATATTGAAATGAAAGCTAAATTGAAATCGCACCAGATGCCTGAGCAGGTAAGAAGGTCTTTTATGTATTTATTTGCAGAAAGAATGTGCATATATTTTTGAAGCGAGCATTTAGATTTTTTTCTTTTTGTTAATTTTTCGCGTTTTAGTATATAATCTGAAGCGTAATTCTTCATGCATAGGTTGTCTTTTGGAAGTGGATAAGCCCAAAGATGCTGGGCTTAGTAACACAGAGCTCAGTTTATCATTGGTCAATTGAAGGTAAGATTCCTTTTAAACTCGTAACATCTTGGGGTTTTAAACATCTGCTGCCTGCTGGTCTTGGGTTCTCTTGTTTGTTCTCCATGTTCTTCTATTTGTGAGATCATCTTTGTTATTTCCAATTTACTTAATATGTATAAAGACACCATATTCCATCCGCAGGTGATTCTGAACCTGTCAAGATGTTTGAGAGAACAGCCAATTTGTTGAACAATCAGATAATAAACTACCGATGTGACCCTTCTGAGAAGTGGTTGGTTTTGATAGGAATAGCGCCGGGTGCACCTGAGGTACATGGAATTTTTTTTACCTGAAACTAGAACATTTCTTTCAAAAAATGCATTTTTCTCTTTCATTTGGAATAAAGGCAAATTTCAGTATGAGTCAATCAATTTGCATTCTGCACGCATATTGTACCTTTACATGTTTTAGTTGTATGGCGTAGTTAAAGTTTGGTACTAACTCCAAGAGTTTCTAACTAGGCTAATATAGTGATCTCAAACGTCAATGGTGTATTCCTGGTAACAAAATTAATATTTTCAAGCGTTATTGGGGTGCATAATTATTGTATTTATGAATATTTTGTACTGTTGCCTTGCATGTTTGTTGCTTATAAGGATGCCAATTTTTTTGTTGTCACAGTCTATAGTTCTTAACTTCTTATCTGCCTCTTTTATATTTGTTTGCTTATTTCCAAAGCTTCTAGCAATAGTTCTACTGTTGGTTAGAAACTCAGAACATACGTATATTTTATAAAAGTAATTCCGTTGACTGTAGTACTGGATTTTGTTATATATAATTGATTTTTAATGCATATTGTATGCAGCGGCCACAATTGGTTAAAGGGAACATGCAACTTTACTCTGTTGATCAACAGCGTAGTCAAGCTCTTGAAGCCCATGCAGCAGCATTTGCACAGTTTAAGGTCTGGAGAGATTTTTGGCTTGACCTGTAATGCGCCTATTCATTCTTTCCAATGTGTGCTGTGTTCTAATTTTTGTTATAAACACTTTCAGGTTCCAGGAAATGAGAATCCTTCTATTCTCATTTCTTTTGCCACTAAAAGTTTTAATGCTGGGCAAGTCACATCAAAGTTGCACGTCATTGAGCTTGGTGCCCAGCCAGGTCAACATCCTCATCATTATATACATAATGTTTTGCTTACAATGAAATTTGGACTCATATGATTACTGTTGCAAATGACTCTCTGAAACAAACCTGCATTTATAGCACTTGTGAGTTTAATCATTGTATGAATGTTTTCTAATCTTGATAGCACATTTACAGGAAAACCGTCATTTTCGAAGAAACAGGCTGATCTTTTCTTTCCTCCAGACTTCGCTGATGACTTCCCTGTTGCGATGCAGGTTCATATGCTGCTGCTTTTATGAATTGTTTTTTTTAATATTCTGCTTTAATATTGTCTTACTGAAGGTGTTAATTGCAGATATCCCACAAATACAGTTTGATTTATGTGATTACCAAGCTTGGGCTACTATTTGTTTATGACTTAGAGACGGCTACAGCTGTATACAGGAACAGAATTAGCCCAGATCCAATATTTTTGACATCTGAAGCTTCATCAGTGGGAGGATTTTATTCTATTAATAGGCGAGGCCAGGTGTTATTGGCCACAGTCAATGAAGCGACAATTGTTCCATTTGTTAGTGGACAAGTATGTTCTCATGCTTGATCTTTTTCCTGATATTACCTGGAAGTAGATTTATGTTTATGATTGTAAATGTGTTTCATGTTGTTGCAGTTAAATAATTTAGAGCTTGCTGTCAATCTTGCTAAAAGAGGAAATCTTCCTGGTGCAGAGAATTTGGTAAACTTTTGTTGTTCATTTATGTTATTCAATTCTTATTTCGTTTATGCCTTTCCTATTTACTTGCCATCATGTAATCTCAGGTTGTCCAGCGTTTCCAAGAGCTGTTTGCTCAAACAAAATATAAAGAGGCTGCTGAACTTGCCGCAGAATCCCCACAAGGAATACTTCGAACACCAGACACAGTTGCCAAATTTCAGGTTTTATTCTAAAATCCGACTCTTATGATATGGTTTGAGTTAATGTTACTTCTGGTCTTTTTTATATTCTAGATGATTTTATGTTCCAAAATTTACAGAGTGTTCCTGTGCAAGCTGGGCAAACGCCCCCTTTATTGCAATATTTCGGGACTCTCCTTACAAGAGGAAAGCTTAATGCATTTGAGTCACTGGAATTATCACGTCTGGTTGTCAATCAGAACAAAAAAAATCTTCTGGAAAATTGGTTGGCAGAAGATAAATTGGAATGTAGTGAGGAACTTGGAGACCTTGTAAAGGTTTGATTTTTCTTTGTTACTGTTCTCTACTTAATGAATCCTTAAATAAATGTTTGACAGCTTATATGAAAACTTTTGGGGATCTTTTACTGTTCAATATAGACAAATAAATTTTTAAGTTTTTAATTTGTTTGAGAAGCTTTTCGCGATCTGTATTGATTTTATGTGTATTGGTGTTTGTGTTGCCCTTTTAGACTGTGGACAATGACCTGGCACTCAAAATTTACATTAAAGCCAGAGCAACTCCAAAGGTCGTTGCAGCTTTTGCTGAGAGGAGGGAGTTTGACAAGATTTTAATTTACTCGAAGCAGGTAGAAGACAATCACTTGGCATGATATGCATTCTTCTTGGTTAATGTGAATTAAATTCATGCGAACTTCAGGCATTTGCTCAAGCTCTAATATTTTTATGGTTCTCTAATATAGGTTGGGTACAACCCTGATTATTTGTTCCTCCTTCAAACCATTTTACGGTCAGATCCTCAGGTAATGTGCATCAGCTAATTAATAGTTTAACTTTATTTTTTGGTGAGGTCAAAATTGTTCAGCATATGCTGGGTGTAAATGCTAATCAGGCTGCGGAGTTTTATTTCATGTATCTTCATTTATCCTATCATTTTTTTATACGAAACAAATAAAATTCCTATATGTTTTGGATCACAGGGAGCAGTGAATTTTGCTTTAATGATGTCTCAAATGGAGGGAGGTTGTCCAGTCGATTACAATACCATTACTGATCTCTTTCTTCAGGTTCTTTCACTATGATTGGTTCTGTTATATGCCACTATATAGATTAAATTCGGTGTATTTTATTTACTGTTTTTATATTGCATGTTTCTAATTCTTTTATTTAAATATTCAATGTAGTTTTCGAATTAGCATGGAGAATAAAATGCGAAAACATTATGAAGGTTGTTATAGTATAATTTCATTGTTGTTTTTCTGAGTTCTAACATGTTACCTATTCTTAATTCAGAGAAACTTGATACGTGAGGCAACAGCATTTTTGTTGGATGTTTTGAAGCCAAACCTACCAGAACATGGTTTCCTACAGACAAAGGTTATTTGCTAATATTCTTTTGGACTGTTTTCATTTTTTATGCATTTGTGCATAATTTCTTAATTTGTTTTTCACATGCACAGGTTTTAGAAATCAATTTGGTTACATTTCCCAATGTTGCTGATGCTATTCTAGCCAATGGAATGTTCAGCCACTATGATCGCCCTCGCATTGCTCAACTATGTGAAAAAGCTGGTTTATACATCCGAGCCCTGCAAGTAATAAGCTTTATGCAATCCATGTTTGTTTCTTTGTGGACTCTATTTTTTTCACAAGTTAATATTTGCCTATTCTTTTCGCAGCACTATTCCGAGTTGCCAGATATTAAACGCGTGATTGTTAATACTCATGCAATAGAGCCTCAGGTAGTAATTTTAGTGGTTTCTTGTGCTATTGGCAGAAGTGCATAGTAGCTGATGTGTGTTTTTGTTTCAGGCACTAGTTGAATTTTTTGGTACCCTTTCAAAAGAATGGGCTTTGGAGTGCATGAAGGATCTCTTACTGGTCAATCTCAGAGGCAACCTACAAATAATTGTGCAGGTAATAGGTGTCTTAGTTTGTCATCGTGTGAATATCATCATGTTGGCATTTTATCCTTAACATAACTGCATTCGTGTAGACTGCAAAGGAATATTGTGAACAGTTGGGCGTCGATGCATGCATAAAACTTTTTGAGCAATTCAAATCCTATGAAGGACTCTACTTTTTCCTGGGATCATATTTGAGTTCAAGGTATCTATTCAACAAATCGCGGATATTTTCATTGGTTGGCTCATTGTTGCATTAAAATCTTAGTTTTATGTATCTCATGTTTTTGTTTATTCATGGGTCAGCGAGGATCCTGAGATACACTTCAAGTACATCGAGGCTGCTGCTAAAACTGGACAAATAAAGGAAGTTGAACGTGTTACTAGAGAATCAAACTTTTACGATGCTGAGAAAACAAAGAACTTTCTGATGGAGGCCAAGCTTCCGGATGCAAGGCCTCTGATTAATGTTTGCGATCGGTTTGGTTTTGTTGCAGATCTTACCCACTACCTTTATTCAAACAATATGCTTCGATATATTGAAGGTTATGTGCAGAAGGTGGGTAGTTAGTGATCTTTACCTGCGTAAATGCTTTTGTTATCTTACATATGTTATTAATGTTTGGAACTCAAATGCTTGTCTGTTAGGTAAACCCTAGTAATGCACCTCTAGTAGTGGGGCAGCTGCTGGATGATGAATGCCCTGAAGACTTTATTAAGGGCTTGATACTTTCTGTCCGTTCATTGCTTCCTGTTGAACCTCTGGTGGAAGAATGCGAAAAGAGGTGAATTGCAGTTCCCTTCTGTCGTCCTGATACTTGTCGCACATTTTACATCATTTTCTAATTGTGTTCTTTTTGGGTCACAGGAACCGACTTCGTTTGCTCACTCAATTCCTGGAGCATCTTGTGAGTGAAGGAAGCCAAGATGTACATGTCCACAATGCTCTTGGTAAAATAATAATTGATAGCAACAACAATCCTGAACACTTCCTTACAACCAATCCTTACTATGATTCCCGGGTTGTGGGAAAATACTGCGAAAAACGTGATCCTACGTTGGCAGTTGTTGCGTATCGAAGGGGACAGTGTGATGATGAACTTATCAATGTCACAAATAAGAACTCTTTGTTTAAGTTGCAAGCCAGGTTTGTTTATTTGTTTTGCTGCAGATTTCCTTGTGATTGTTGTAGAAGGAACTCTTTGTATAAATTATCTCATTTATTGTTATTCCATTGCAGATATGTGGTAGAAAGGATGGATGGTGATTTGTGGGAGAAGGTTCTTGTTCCTGAGAATGAATATAGAAGGCAGCTCATAGATCAAGTTGTATCTACTGCTCTTCCCGAAAGCAAGAGCCCGGAACAAGTTTCTGCGGCAGTTAAGGCTTTCATGACTGCTGATCTGCCTCATGAATTAATTGAACTTCTTGAAAAGATTGTGCTTCAAAATTCAGCTTTCAGTGGGAACTTCAATCTGCAAAATCTGCTTATTCTTACTGCTATTAAGGCAGATCCATCTAGAGTAATGGATTACATCAACAGATTAGATAATTTTGATGGACCGGCTGTTGGAGAGGTGGCAGTAGAAGCTCAGCTATACGAGGAAGCATTTGCGATATTCAAGAAGTTCAACTTAAATGTTCAGGCTGTCAATGTTTTGTTGGATAATCTTCTAAGCATTGACCGTGCAGTGGAATTTGCATTCCGTGTTGAAGAGGATGCTGTTTGGAGCCAGGTAGCAAAGGCTCAACTGAGGGAGGGCCTGGTTAGTGATGCAATTGAATCTTTCATTCGTGCAGACGATGCCACTCAATTTCTGGAGGTTATCCGTGCTGCTGAAGATGCTAATGTCTATCATGACCTAGTGAAGTACCTATTGATGGTTAGACAGAAGACAAAAGAGCCCAAGGTTGACAGTGAGCTTATTTTTGCATATGCAAAGATTGAAAGACTCAGTGAAATTGAGGAATTTATTCTCATGCCAAATGTGGCAAATCTGCAAAATGTTGGTGACCGGTTGTTTGATGAAGCTTTGTATGAGGCAGCAAAAATAATTTTCGCATTTATATCAAATTGGGCCAAGTTGGCTGTCACACTTGTGAGGCTGAAGCAATTCCAAGGTGCTGTTGATGCTGCACGAAAAGCTAACAGTGCAAAAACATGGAAGGAAGTTTGCTTTGCATGTGTTGATGCTGAAGAGTTCCGTTTGGCCCAGATATGTGGTCTCAACATTATTGTTCAGGTAAGTTGTTGCGTAGCTGACTCGAAGTGTCACTTGTGAAAAAGATTCCAGGTTCTTCAGTGGAGAGAGCTGAAGCTGAAGTTTATTTTAGATCTGAATATAGCCATAATTGGCTCTTTTTATTATAGGTTATGTTTGATTGATATGATTTGTTGAGGAGAGTGATTGCATCAATTTCTTCTCTCCCCTCCAAAATTGTCTCAATGAAACACTGCCTCAACAAGAAACTTCGAATAATTTTTGTATTTTTACATGTACCCTATATGTTCTGATGATAATATTGAAATATGATTCAAATTTACAGGTAGATGACTTGGAAGAGGTCAGTGAATATTACCAGAACAGAGGATATTTCAATGAATTAATCTCTCTTATGGAAAGTGGTTTAGGGTTGGAACGTGCACATATGGGTATATTCACAGAGTTGGGAGTCCTGTATGCTAGATATCGCCCAGAGAAGCTCATGGAGCATATTAAATTGTTCTCAACTCGTCTTAATATTCCGAAATTAATTCGAGCATGCGACGAGCAGCAACATTGGAAGGAGCTTACCTATCTGTACATACAATATGACGAGTTTGATAATGCTGCCACCACAATAATGAACCATTCCCCAGAGGCTTGGGATCATATGCAGTTCAAAGATGTAGCTGTGAAGGTTGCAAATGTAGAACTGTATTATAAGGCTGTTCATTTCTACTTGCAAGAGCATCCAGATCTAATAAACGATCTTCTCAATGTGCTGGCACTCCGTGTGGATCATACTCGTGTTGTTGATATTATGCGAAAGGTCTGGGCTTATGTTGTTACTTGAAATTTTCAAATAGTTGAATATATTTTTTTGCTAAAAAAACTAATTAGTCTGCTGTTGTTCGATATTCATGTGGTTTTCAGGCTGGCCACCTCCTCCTTGTAAAGCCATACATGGTTGCAGTTCAGAGCAATAATGTTTCTGCTGTGAATGAAGCTTTGAATCAAATATATGTGGAGGAGGAAGACTACGAGAGATTGCGAGAGTCAATTGATATGCATGACAACTTTGATCAAATTGGCCTGGCGCAGAAGGTATTTGTTATTTTTCTCTCTTTTTATATTTGAAAGTGTGGAATTATAATTTGTTTCTTTATGAATCATTCACAGATTGAGAAACATGAACTACTTGAAATGAGGCGCGTTGCTGCATACATCTATAAGAAGGCAGGCAGATGGAAGCAGTCCATTGCATTGTCGAAGAAAGATAACCTCTACAAAGATGCCATGGAGACAGCATCTCAATCCGGTGATCGTGAACTTGCAGAAGAATTGCTTGTTTATTTCGTTGAACAGGTAACCTTTAACAGATTATACATGTATTCCACATAGGTGGAATCTTTATTTGTTAGTAAATCATGTTGTGGTTCTCAATTTTGTTTTGACATGTTTGAATGGAGTTAGTAATAGATATATACATATACTCAGAGGAGTGTCTGCACTCTTATGTGAACTTTAATGTTTTTGTTTCGGTGGTCCTCAATTTCTGGTGAGTAATTCGTGCAATTGTTGTTCTGCAGGGGAAGAAGGAATGCTTCGCATCATGTCTCTTTGTTTGCTATGATTTGATTCGACCAGATGTTGCTCTTGAACTTGCCTGGATGAATAACATGGTTGATTTCGCCTTCCCCTACCTCCTCCAGGTAATTCAATAGTTTTTTCTTTACACCATCTTTTTGTCATCGATGAATTGCTCATGAGCCGGTCTTGTTTATTTGATTGGCCGTTGTATTTATAATCTCTTTCCCCTTGCAGTTTATCCGTGAGTATACTGGCAAAGTTGATGAGCTTGTGAAGGACAAATTAGAGGCTCAGAAGGAAGTCAAAGCCAAAGAGCAAGAAGAGAAAGACGTGCTCGCTCAACAGGTAATTTAAATTATTGGTCAACGTCATGTGGAAAAGGTTTCTACTTAGATATTTTTGTGCTGAAAGTGAAAACTATGCTAATCTCCGAGTGATTTAATGCAGAACATGTACGCCCAATTGCTACCTCTTGCTTTGCCAGCTCCTCCGATTCCAGGTATGGGTGGAGGTTTTGCTCCGCCACCTCCGATGGGCGGAATGGGCATGCCACCAATACCACCTTTCGGCATGCCTCCTATGGGAACCTATTGATTTGCAGGTGATACTTTTTTGTAGAGTTTTAGCTGTGATTCGAAGTTTATTTTGAAGGCATGAGAGCTAGGAATTTCGGCATAACGTCTGGAAGTATTTTTCGATCTTTGGTGCCTTAATTTTTTGTTCTTGTGTTTGTTTTGGTGGGGTGAAGGTTTAGATGGAAGAATGCAAAATTTGTTGTCTAAATCTTTAGTGGTGTGGATATGTGTTGTAATATTCTTTTGGTAGGTGGCATTTTTCGGGATTTTCTGTATCTGTATTCTTCTGTATGTTGTTTATTTTCACCTTGCAGTTTAGGAACTGGCCAAATATAGTACCAGAATATTTCATACCAATCATAATGCACCAACTTGATTTATAGCAGCTTCATGTTTGTGGCAGTTTCTATTCATTATTGTATTTTGAACATTTTGTTGAACGATGACTAATAATTCTTCGTCTTCAATTTATACATGTGTCCGGTTAATCAAGTTTAATTAAATTTTGTTGTTTAGTTTCAATATGATTTGTTTTGTTTTCGTTATGACTTGTGTCATTAGAGATGTGTTAACATTTTAGAGCAATGGTAATTGATTGTATTTGATCAAGTTATGTTGTCTATTATGGATACAAGTATCATTGACCAATGTGATGTAAAAATAATTTTGACAAACTAATAATATGATGAATGAATGTTCAATTTTTTTGAAAAATTTTGAATACAAAAGAATTAACAAAGAAATAACATTTACTCATGAATAATCAATCAATGAAATGCTATTGGCAATAATACTTTTGTATAAGCTTTATGTTTTTGAAAGGTTGACTTGATATTAACCCAAGGGGCTTTGATAAGCTAAATTACTGGACAAAATTTTTTGACATGCTTTTAATAACTTTCTCGTAGACCTCAAATACCAAATCTTGTAGTTTGTTAAATTATATTGGTTGAATTCGAATGAATATTCTAAGAGAAGTTTGGTATCCCTAAAGGAGTCAACAAATTGTGGTAAATACTGAATTTTTTAATACAATTTAGTCTTTCGTTGTCGAAATAGTCCCCACCCGAGCCTCAAACCATTATGTATACGCTTGTTTCATCGGTAAATTCTCATCCAAAATTGTTCAAAATCACATTTAAAACTATTCCTCTAACCCGACAGTCTTTTTTTCTTTAATAATTGTTTTAACCGCCATTTAAAATTAATTTGATAGGTAAAATTATGCTTATATAAAAAAAGTTTAAAGCTCTTGAAAGATCTTGGATAGGAACACTCAACATACTACTCTTTTTATTGATATGCTTACCAATTTAGCTATATGTTCAATTGGTTTTATGATTTCGTTTTATAAAAGAAAATAGACTTAATGGATCAAAAAATGCTCCAACTTGTCCTAAAACATCTCATGCCCCTGAACTTTGAAAACGTCCCCACAACCACCTCAACTTTAAAAAAATGTACCTTTAAATTCTTTCTGTCATTCTAAACCAATCTCAACCTAGGAGGTGAACCACACTCTCTACCACATGTCAAGTTTGAAAAGTTAAACAAATCATCACTTGACACGTGGCATTTATTAATTAAAAATAAAAATTAAACAATGAAAAAATATTAATTATGTCCCTAACAATTTTTCCTTTTCATTTTTACCATATCTACAACAAAGAATATACTTTCTTTGTTTTAAAAGGCGGTCAAGGCAGCGCCTAGGCTAGATTTTTTAGAACATCGTCAGGATTTTATATAATCAGGCGGTGAAGGTGAAAAGTGTTACCAAAACTTAAAAAAGTGTCGCCAAATACCAGATTAGTGTCGCCAATGCCTAGAAATATGTTACCAAAGCTTAAAAAAGTGACGTTAAAGCCAAAAAAATGTTTCTACATAAATTTTTAATTTTATCATGTAAAATTTTTTATGTATTCTATAATTGTTCTATTCTAATTCATTAATAAATATTAAATATTTTAAAATACTAGTCTACCTAGTTCCGCATATGCCCCGATTAATTCTCGAGTAATCCCTACCTAGGCTCCTGGAGGCTCTAGCCGCCCGATTAGTGGCTAGCACCTTTTAAAACACGGACAAAAATCCATCAATTCTTTGTTTCGATTTTCCAATCATACAAGTTCAATACCTTCGAATCTAACACATCCAAATTCAACATCTCAAATTTAATTATTAAGAAAGACTTCGAAAATTTAATATGATCAAACATCATATCTAAAATCATAATCGTTTTCAGGGGATGGATTTTCCCTAGAAAGCGAATTTATATAAGCTTGAACAAATTGGGTGAAATAAAATTACAATTGTGTAAGAATTAGAGATTAGAGAGACATAGATGTTGATAAACAAAATAAATGAGAACAGTAGAGAATTAAGAAAGGAAGAAACATGTTGGAAAGAGTTAGGATATAAGTAGAGAAAACAAACAAGAAATACAGAGATCGAGGATTTTTTTGTTAATAGAAGAAAAGAAGACGGACAAAACAAAAGCAAATGAAAAAAAGCCAAAAGACTAAAAGATAGACCATGACAGAGGTGAGAAAAGACGAAGAGATCATGATCTTTTCTACTTTTCTTTTCAATTTTTAAAATTTTTGTGAATTAATTATAGCTAAGCACTTGCTAAAAAATTAAACACATGCCATGCCGGATGCCACATAAGATTAAGAGAGTTCAAAAGTGCATTTTTTCGAAGTTGAGGTAGTTACAATGATATTTTCAAAGTTCGGGAGGACGGGATTTTGTACGACAAGTTAAAGCATCTTTTGATGTATTAAGTAAAAAAAAATGAACTTTACTTGTTTTATATAACAATGATATTTAATTTTTTACAAATTTGCAATAAATGCATTTAATTTTTTTAGTTAATGTAAAACCAATTTGATAATATATTTCGTAAATAATGGTTTTTTCAGTTGTAATTTGAAATTACAAATTTGAATTGTCATATACCAAAAGAAGTTTTGAATCAAATTAACATATAATTATTAATAATTTATTATAAAATTACCTTGAATTTTTAAATCATATTTACATATGATCTTTAAGTATATATTGAATGCACATTAGTTTTTTTTAAAAAACATATAGAGTCGAAATAGTATGAGTTTAGAGAAAATGAAGTCTATGCTTCTCCGATTTAATAGTTTAATTAAAAAACGAGGAAAATTTTAGTTGTTTATACTTGAACCACATGATACAAAAAATCTGGATTCACCATTGGTTATCGAGTAGATCTTTGAAAATTAAAAAAAAAACTCAAAACGTCATTGTTGTTGTCCCCCGCTTCAACTTTACCCAAGTTTTATTTAACATGGATGCTATATACTTATTAAAAGAGACACATGCTAGACATATATTAAACATATAATAAATATGTAGGAAAAAATAAAAAAAATCACAGTAGATATCATTTCGAAGATAAAAATGAAACAACCAACAATATGTTCAGAAAATGAATGGTTTCAGAGATAAATAAAAACCACTGAAAAAAAAATAAAAAAAAAAAATTTCACATGTTTTTTTTATCAAGAGCGTGAGTTGGTGTTTAGCATTCCCGGGGAATGAATAAAGGGGGCCTCGTTTGGCAATGCTGTTATTGTTATGATTTCTGTTGTTATTTGCTATTGCGGTTATCTGTAGTGATTTATTGTTGTGGTTTGTTGTTGATGCTATTAATTTATATGTATTAAGTGTTTGGTAAAATTATGATTTATAGTTGCTGTTAAAGATGTTAAATGACTAAAATGATCATAGTTTAAATAAAAAAACAAACAAATAAAAGAATAAGTTAAATGTTATTATGGATAGTGACGAAAGTCTTAGCCTAGTGGTTAAGACGGAAGTTATGAATTCTAGAGGTTTCAGGTTCGAATCACATCTAGGGGTGGGTTGTGAATTTTTCTTTCCATTTAATGTAAGTCCAAATGAGGCAAAAAATTTTTTTTAAAGAAAACTATTTTGGATGATATAATTTAAGCTTCAAAAGGATTTTGCAAAAAATTCATTTTGATGAAATTTAAAAAGCAACATCTACCTACATATGTAGCCAAACACTTTTAAATATTAATTATATCCTTTTCATTTAAAAAGAAAAGAAAAAAGAAATTCTACAATCAACCATAAATAACCATAAATGTGAGGTTGTGAGTTCAAACCTTACGGTCAACAAATTTTTTGAAAAAAAACACTCATTTTCGCAAAGCTACCGAACTAAACTCTTTGGATTGCTAATTATGTAACTTGGTAAAAGTTTTGCTAGTAAAAGCCAAAATACATAATATGAACTAGAACTAGAGGTAAAAAAACATAAAAAGGAAATCCATGCTTCCTGTTTTTTAAATTTTGGATTTAAATTCCTTTCAAGAAAAAATATTTAACCAACTAAAATTATTGAAAGAATTATATTGCTAGGCTAGCTAGTCGTAAAATAATTATAGAAAATCAGTTTTTTTCTAAATTCAATAAATTATCTGATTTATAGTTGATCATGTTTTCCTCTGCACAAGTTTATATTTCAATATTACTTCACAAATCAGCTCAGCTCTAAGGAAATATCATGCTCTTCTCAAAATATTCAATTAGTCATGAAACTTCTGTAACTACAAATTGAATTATTGCTCATTTTCCGTAGAAAATATTTTTCTAATTATCTATTATTTTATAATAGCCAGCATGGAGTCTACGAACTATAACAACATCTTCGATAGTTGTCCATTTAACTACGTTTCTTGATACATGAGCATAAATAGATTTTTAATTAAAAACCAAACTCTAAAATAACAAATTTATTCATTTTCTCTAAACTGATGTGACACTTCAAATTTTAAAGATTATCTAATAGATAACCAAATAGATTTTAGGACTCATCAATTAAATATTATTTTAATATTCAATTGGTTTGGCTTTTTTATTATTTAATTTGAAAAAAAAATTAAAGACCTAATAGACGATTAAATTTCACGATATGTTGTGACAAATTTACAAAATATCAAGTTCATTAATCCTTGTTATTAATTTGAAT
This sequence comes from Euphorbia schlechtendalii, assembly GCA_949673415.1. Lineage (NCBI taxonomy): Eukaryota > Viridiplantae > Streptophyta > Magnoliopsida > Malpighiales > Euphorbiaceae > Euphorbia > Euphorbia schlechtendalii. The sequence continues at coordinate 34,089 of CATIWQ010242820.1, forward strand.
GTCTGTTTCATATGCTACGTAACCGTAAATTAGACTAACTATGGAAGATAATCTAAATTTTTCTTTTTTAACTCGATTTTAAATCATTTTTAAATTTGAAAGTAACCCTATTAATTTTATATGTATATGTTACTAAATTCCTTAAAGTCGGAGCAATAATAAATCATAAATAAAAAAGAAAAATAAATTAAAAAGGAGAGAGAATCAGTTAATAGTTTTTTTATAGAATCCCAATTTTTATTCCATTCATTTAAAAATTAGAAAATGAGGCAGTACAGAATTTGTCTCCACTCTTTTAGATTTACTTAAATTTAATTTTTGAATTTACTACAGTTGAAGATAAATACAATAAAGTAGAATTAGATCATAAGAAGGATAGTTAATTAGAGAATATTCAGATTTTATTTTTTAAATAACATTTATGAGATTTGATAAAATACTTTAAGATTAGAAGTCTTTTCGTGTTAGGTCTCTCTAACTATAAATATATCATAGAACTCAATAATACTCCAACATATTTAATTCTTTTTCATATTTTCTTTGTCATGGCCGTAGAAAACCAAGAGATAACTTCAATTGTGCTAGAGCCAAAACGGAAAGAGGAAGAGGACGAAAAAGCTAAGAAGAAAACACTTTCTATGAAGGAAATCCGAGAGATAATAGCTAGAGAGGTAAAGCTTGTTGCGGACAAGTTTTTTGCTGAAGAAGATGAAGGCAAGACTACAAAATAGTCTTCTGGATTGATGATTTAGTTTGTTTTGATGTTA
>CATIWQ010242889.1:0-23015 GCA_949673415.1 Euphorbia schlechtendalii
GAATCACTTATACATTTTCTCGCTAACACTTACGAATGTAGCGAAATCTAGATATTTTTATTCTCTATCTATGCACACACGTCTACCATGCCATGGACCACTTTATCCACCAATTATTCCACGAAATTGGTGAGTTTAGAGCCTTATTTATAGAGTATGAAGGGTTGCGTCTATCCAAACGAAGAGTTGTGTTTACTGGCGAAAGATTGCATCACTTCATTGTGATTGGATGAGAAGCTTTATCCTTATCCACAATGGAAAGTTACCTTTTCATGATTGGTTAACTTCCAAAAGGTGTCTTTTCATTTGGTAGTTGATGGCGGTTTATCGTTCTTATCTGGCGGTTGATAGTTGAGAAGAGTTGACCAATAAACCGTCAATGTCGTGATCGCGAAGTACATGTCACGACCGTGATTACTTGGTTGGCAACTTTTTGTTTTGAAGAATACTAAGTCGAGACTGCGAATGGTTGTTGTGACCGTGAATTGTGTTTTTCTTCAGAATCCATATTGTAACTTTACCGATATTCGACAGCTTCGATCCTAAGCCAAATCCTTAAGTTCCATGCATCTTTTTGCACCTTTTTCAATCTTTTTGCATAGATTTCCAACTTTAATCATTTAACTTCCAAGATTTACCTAGTACCTGCATTTGCATAAAAAATAACTACATACCACGTGAAATCTTTTATATGAAGTGTAAAAATGACTTAAACTATAGTGTTTAATGTGTAAAATTATCATGATAATAAGTGTAAGTATACACTTATCACACCCCCACACTTAACTTTTGACTTGTCCTCAAGGTAAATTCAACATAAGTGTATAAATTAGCTATCCAAGTTCGTACCTTATTTGGCGAAAGACTATTATAGTGAGTACCGCATTCCCACGTTGCATAAGATTCAAGTAGAAGTTTGAAATTTCCCACAAATTAGTAATGTGCAATTTATATAGTCTAGTTGCATACCTTTACTCTTAATGGAGGTTCAACCAAATCACATCTTCATATAAGCGTTATATGCATACTCGTATATTTCCTTTTCTTAAGCATAGTATAAAGTATAAAGGACATAAAAAGCACACTTTGAATCATTTTCTCTGAAGGCATTTTTAGGCAACCTAGGATGCTAAAAACACTCTTAGTGGTTGCATTTTATGCTCCATAACACTCTCCCCTTTTTTCAGTGGTTGCATTTTATGCTCCATACCACTCTCTCATTTTTTTCGTTTAAGCATATGTTTTTGAAATACTTTGTACTTTGCACCTACTTTTCATGCTATGCTAAATGGTTGCAGTTTTTGCTCCGCACCATTCCTCACCTTTTGCATAACTCATTGGTTATTCTCTCTTTCTTTTGAATTTTCACTCTTAATACCCTCATCCTTTATTGATCAATTTCAAAGTATTATGGCTATAGTTTCCCAACACTTTAAACACACTCAATACTTATAGGACTTATTCGAGATTTGCATATAAAACTCATTGTAAGAATACCATTAGATATTACTCCACTTAAACTTATCGGAAGCATTAAACTGAAACTATATAACTTATACTAATTCATGTTGCAATGAAATATAAATCAAAACTTACTTGGAATGTTGCTTTCAAATGTTACTCACCACTTATCCTTGCCAAATTGATAAATGTTGTGCCAATAATGCTCAATTTCAACATGCGCTCAAATTTTGCACTAATATCAATCTTGTAATACCTAACACTCGAAATAATCTTTGACAAATGTTAGTAAAGTATAAGAATGGATAATGTGTAAATGACAAAAATTTTGTCAATTCTTCAATTTTTTTAATTTTATTTAATTTTTTTAGATTTTTGGGATTTACAATTGCCCCCCACACTAAAGAACACAATATCCTCATTGTGGAAGACTTTATTCAATTGAAAATCTTAAAACAAACAACTAGTCTAAAAAAGTAAAAAATAAAAGTAAAGAAAAGAGAAAACCAGTTATATTGAGAAGGAGAATCCAGGGGACTAAGAGTGAATTGACAATTTTGTTTTCGAAAGAAGGATAGTAATTTTCGAAGCATCGATTTATTACTCTTCTTAAGAATCTTCATGTCTCTTTTCATAACTCCAAGTTCCGCTTGGCAATTGTCTAATTTTTATTGCATGCTCACCTTCCAATCTTCCGGAGCTTCGTCATCTTCTTCTTCAAGCATTGGAGCTTTTCTATGTCGACGGCTAACGGTTGGATTAGATGGTCTGATGGAAGAATCATCATGAGCCAAGTTTAGCTTCTTGGTGCTGTTGGAGTAGGAGTAGAAGGAATATACACCATCGTTCTCTTGAAAAAGTTTGGTATTCTTTAAATAAGTCCCATCCATATAACAAAAATACTCACCAGGTTGTTGGACATAGGGGAGTTCACCTCTTGCACCCAAGATAATAGCGGTGATAATTTTGGCTACTCCAATCTTGTTCCTCATGCTTGTAGAATTCTTCTTCATCATATCCCATATGATATCCACAAATTCCATTTTTTATTTCATCAAAGCGTAAAAAAGAACAAACAAATCTTTCTTTTGGACTTTGGTATTCTCTACTCGATAAAATACCGAAGTGTACAGGTATTTGTGGAGAAGAAGAATGCACTCATCCTTAATAAGTTTATTAGGAGAATTTTTGGGATCAAAGACTCTCTTACCCCTATAATTCTGGCCAAACTCGATTTGGTTGAAATGTATCCGTCATGCTCAATGAATTAACTATCTCAAATCCGAACCATTCACTCATCATATCTCTTGTGACGATGTAATATCGTCCTTGATTATGAAATTGAATCACCCTTTTCCTTGCATCTTCATAGTTGAATGTTACTAGACATTCGAGAATTCAATCTCTATTTTGTGGAAAATGCAAATCCACAAACTTTGTGAGTCCAAGAGCTGAAAGATAAACCTCCATCTCTCTACAGAGATTCAATGTTTCCAAGAAGACCAAATCTAGGAATATCATCCCAGTGATATCCAATTTGTTAAGCTTTTGAAAGCATTTGCCTTCTTCTCTTATCCTTAAAGGGAAAGGACAATCATACTCCTCTTGGTATGTTTGGCTTTCTCTTCTATTTGCTGATTTCTTCAAAGGCATCATGATTGTTTTGATGTGTAAAGGTTAAGAAGAAAAAATTGAATGTTAAAGGTTAAAGATGAAGAAATTTTAGAGATTTGTAAGCTTTTTGAAGGTTATGGTGGCTAGGGTTCAACTTAAGACCTATTTATAGAGGTTTAAGGGGTCTCTAATTATTCATAATTAACAATATAGCTGTTTAAGCTCAAAACTAGCCATTAATGGAGGTTTTAGCCATCTGTCACGTGTTAGATCATGATTTGTAATTGTTATAATTTGCCTGTGTCTCGATCGCAAAGGCCAATCGCGATCGTGATTTTCCTCACGATAGAAATAGAAAGTTTTGATATCTAATATTCACGAGCATGAATTGTGTCACGGTCATGATCTTCTTTATTTCTTCAAATTTCTTCAATTTTAGACTTGTACCTATAAAAACTTAGAAACACAAACAAACATTGTTAAATACAAACAATAAATATTTACTATTTCATACCTTGAATGATCATGGTGATGATAGTAATTAAACATCAACATCTTGTTGTTCAAATTTTTATTTCATATTTAACAAACATTAAAAACAAACAATGAAACACAAAATCAAACAAACTGTACAAACTCCTAACTCGAAATGAATAGATGAAATTTATTCAGAGGGAAGCGATTCTATCATTTGGTCAATCTTGTAGTAAGATTCCCTTAGATCTCAATCGATATCAATCATCAAAGTACGAATGTCATTGATTTTCATATGGATTGAAATCTACCCTTCCATAAGGTCATTCAACCTTCCCCGGAGGTTGGAAACTTTACGCTCTTCCTCCTGCTCAATTTCCCTCTCTCTTTATCTATCCGCTTCCACCCTTTCATCCCATGATCTCCAATCATAGGTTATTCTCTCTTCTCCAATGCACCTTACCAGGAAATTATGCTTGAAAAAGACTTCCGTTGTTATCTCCTGAACCATGTCTTCACTAGTAAAGATTTCTGTGGCATAGGGCATTCTCCCAATCTGGCCCAACAGATTCACCATAGTTCGACACCCATATTCTGTAAGTCTGGGATTTTGAGCAGCAGACATCAATGTCTCCATCATTATCCCTAAAATATCAATAGGTGTTTTAATCCAAATTACTTCTATCACGAACAATTCTTCCGGAATGACAAGATCGAAATTGGACTTGCCAAATAGTGCACAACTCAAATAAAAGTGTAATGCAAGCAAACTAGGATCACGAATCAAACCACTATAGGCAGATTCTTGTTTGAACTCGATTTGGCCAGTCAAGCGATTCTAGGTTGGTGTAGGATCCCAGCCAGGTAACATCTTGTTGAAGCAATCCCTTGGAAATCCCAAGTACTTATCCAGAGCCTTCCTTGTCAGTTTGTATTTTTTCCCATGGTGTTTATAGACTAAAATAGTTCTGCTTATCATTCCTCCATACCAGTGTGACCAACATTTCCATGCAATTATTCACGCTGTTCCCTAGAGTCATGTTTGAGTAAATGACAAAGTTGAGTATTCTTAAGTAATACATAACTCTATCATATACGCCAAGATGAATGAAACTGTTCCTATGGATAGTATAGGAACTTTTGAACTCAGCATCTCGAATGTTCTTGAAATGGTCTCCCCCTTCTCTTGAATGGATTGGGAACGGAGCCTCGTACCATTTTTGAAGATTCGTCAGTGGAACTAGACTTGATTTGTTTAGTATAACCATTTTAAGAAAGAGACGTTTTGAAAGCAACAAAGGAATTTCGGATTTGCAATATATTGCAATTGGAAAAGAAGAATTCAGATTGCAAAAGTGGGTGATAGATGAACGTACGTGCATCAATTTTATAGAGATTAGTGGAATAACTGGCAAATAACTGTCGCAACTGCTGCAGTTATCACAAGTGTCGCGATCGCAAGTATATGTCACGATAGTCATTAATAGAATTAGAGAAACAGAAAGTTTTAATTAGGAATTCACAAGCGTGAATGGAAGTCGTGAAAGCGAATAGGAAAAATAGAAGAAAATCTTCTATCTATCGAGAATTCAGATGAAATATTATTAAAGTATCAGCTCCAAGAAGATTATTTCATATTTTTTTTTTCACATCTAAGTTAGGATTGACAAATTATACAGTTTAGAAAATTGTATAGTGTAGGAAAGAAATAAACAGATATAATTAAAAAAATGTACTGTACTCTCCAGCAAATTAAATCTCTAGAACGTACTTGCCTTCCCCGGTAACAGCGATAAAAACTTGTGCACAAAGTTTTTGGCTATACTCGTTCCGAAAGACTTATCCCCGGCAACGGCGCCAAAAACTTGTTCGCCACTTTTCTACTGATAAGATTAATAATTTGTTCGCAAGATTTTGGCTTTAAAGTATATGTGTTATCAATACCACTTATCAAATAGAAAAATGATGATAACTACAAGTATATAGTTGCGATGTAGTTTTAAAAGATATCGATCCCACAGGGAAGGAACCAGCTCTAAAGATCAACAAGAGAAACGGAACAAAAGAAAATAATTTGATTTAGTTTGGAGGATTAGAATGATGGATGGATAGACAAATATGTATGAAAGATTAGATAAGATAAAAAGTATATAGATATTCCCTACGAAAATGTATAGGAAAGAAAACATGCAAGGTTATCAAAGATATTACGTTCACTAGATTAATTTAACACATTCGATTCTAAACACTCAGATATTCAATTATTCACCGTAGAGCAACACATGAAATGATTTTTCTATATCTAGTGCAAATGAATTAAGATGATTATATAAACCTGGATGACAATATTACTATGCTTAGTACGGGTAGCTCTTATATAGCCATATTTAGCAAGTTACCATTCCAAAAATGTTGGCTCAGTAAATAGTGTTATAATCACAGATCCAGTGATCATACACAATCTCATTAACCTTGAAACTACTCTTAAAGTTAACTCAAAAGCATATAAATTGATTAATATAAAAGACTCAACATGAAATACACATTATGACATATAGACATGTCATAAACTTCGAAATAGAAAGTATAAGTAGAAAGCAAAGCAAAGTTGTAAGGTATGCAAGTGAAAGCTAAAGTTGATTAAACTATATCCACTCTTTAATGGGAGTCATCAATTCCCACAATTCCTATGTCTGCTTTGAATTCGGTCTCTACTCTTACAGAACCTCCGCTAGGATGCTATTCTTTGTGAATATGGAACAAATGAATATTGAAGAATGAAAACTTTTATTGATAAGTGATTTGCAATTACACTTATACAAGAATAGCTTGAATATGTAGAGAAATCTTAGGATTGAAATAGGGTTCAAATCACTTATACATTTTCTCTCTAACACTTACAAATGTAGCGAAATCTATATATTTTTATTCTTTATCTATGCACACAAGTCTACCATGCCATGCACCACTTTATCCACCACTTGTGCCCCTATGAAATTTGTGAGTTTGGAGCCTTATTTATAGAGTATGAAGGGTTGCGTCTATCCAAATGAAGAGTCGTGTCCATTAGCGAAAGATTGCATCACTTCATTATGATTTGATAAGAAGCTTTATCCTTATCCAGAATGGAAATGCACCTTTTCATGATTGGTTGACTTCCAAAGGTGTCTTTTCATTTGGTAGTTGATGGCAGTTAATCATTCTTATCTAGCGGTTGGTAGTTGAGAAGAGTTGACAAAAAAATATCAATATCGTGATAGCGAAGTACATGTCGTGATTATGAATACTTGGTTAGCAACTTTCTATTCTGAAGAATAATAAGTCGCGATCATGAATGGTTATCGCGACCGGGAATTATGTTTTTCTTCAGAATCCTTCTTGTAACTTTACCAATCTTTGACAGCTTCGATCCTAAGCCAAATCCTTAAGTTCCACGCATCGTTTTGCACCTTTTTCACTTTATTTTCCTAGATTTCCAACTTTAATCATTTTACTTCCAAGATTTACCTAGTACCTACATTTGCATAAAAAACAACTACATACCATGTGAAATCTTTTATATGAAATATAAAAATGACTTAAACTATGGTGTTTAATGTGTAAAATTATTATGATAATAAGTGTAATTATACACTTATCAGTTGCTCCAAAATGATATCATTTACACAGATTTGGACTACAAACGCATATTCTTTTCTTCACAGATAAACAGATTCGTATATGCTTTCCCTCTTTCATAGCCATTACTGATAAGGAAATTGGTCACCATTTCATACCAAGCTTGTGGAGCCTGCTTCAATCTGTAGAGAGCTTTCTTCAGTTTGAAAACATGATTAGGATTCTTTGGATCTTCAAAGGCTAGAGGCTGGTGCACATATACTTCCTCTTGAATGAAACCATTCATGAATGTATTCTTAACATCCATTTGAATCAATTTGAAGTTCATATGAGATGTGAAAGCACATAGGATCTTGATTGCTTTCAGATAAACTACAAGAAAGGATCGATGTCTTCTTGCTAATTGAAGCCTTGAGCAATAAGCATGACCTTATTCTTAACAACGATACCAACTTCATCTAGCTTGTTCTTGAAAACCCATTTGGCGTTGATTATTAATTTTCCTTTGGGCTTCAGAATTAGATCCCAAATATCATTATACTTGAACTGATCCTGCTCCTCTTGCATCTCGATTATCCAATAATAATCTCCTTCTACATCTTTGAACTTCTTGGGTTCAATTAGTGAGATGAAAGCTTGATGGCTCATCATTCTACCGAGCTGACCATGCATCATCACGGGATTATGAACATCCATCAACAATACTATCGAGAGGGTGATTACGATGAGTCTTAATCTCTCTTGTAAGACTCGGATCTACAATGGGAGCCTCTACGCTAGGTTGTTGAGGTTGAGCTTGATCTTCTTCTCCATTTAAATTGATTAAAAAAGCATCCTTAGCTTTAAGTTTCTCATCTTCGGGTTCTTGTGATGGGTTGGGAAGCACAGAGAGTGGCATGCTGAGTTGACTTTCTAGTTGGATTACTCCTTCATCTTCATCAGATGGTCATCTATCTGCATTGTTAAATACATCGAAATCTACATGCATATACTCCTCTAATAAGCCGATCCTTTTGGCATATATTCTATATGCCCTGCTATTAGTTGAGTAACCTAGAAAGATACCTTAATCAGCCTTTGGATCAAACTTTCCTTGTTGCTCCTTAGTGTTTACAATGAAGCACCAACAGCTAAAATATCTGAGATGACCAATCTTAGGCTTGTGCCCTCACCAAAGCTCATGGGGCGTCTTTTTAAGAATTGGGTAAACTAAAACCCGATTTAAGCTATAAAAAGCTGCGTTAATAGCTTCTCCCTAAATATACTTTGGTAGATTGTTATCGCTCAGCATGGATTGAGCCATTTCAACTATGTTCCTGTTCTTCCTTTCTACAAACCCATTTTGTTGAGAAGTATAAGAAGTAGAAAAGTTATGGTCAATACCATGCACTGAACAGAATTTTTTGAATGAAAGTTCTTGAATTCTCATCTATGATCACTTCGGATTCTATTAATTTTAGTTCCTATTTCATTTATTATCCGATTACTAAGTTTGATAAAAGACTCAAAGGTTTCATCTTTGCTACTCAACAAGACTACTCGTGTGAATATCGTGAAGTCATTCGTAACCACCAATGAGAATCTTTTTCCACCCATGCTCATAGGTTGAAAAGGACCAAATCGATCTAGGTGGAGGAGCTCCAATGCTCTCTTAGTAACAACTTTTTTTATCGATCTAAAAGAATTTTTAACTTGCTTACCAAGCTGGCAAGTTGAGCAAAGCCTATCTTTCTCAAAGCTGATATTGGGTAAACCCATAAATAGTTGCTTTTTGGCCAGTTTGGATAGAATATTCATCTTTATATAACCCAACATTCTGTGCCAAAGCCATGAATTATCCTCCTTAGATACAAGACAAATATAGTGGAGCCCGGGGATAAATCAATCATTTACACATTATTAATTCTAGGAGCAAAGAGTATAGTTGAATTAGTCTTACAGTCAATAACTGAGCAGCCTGCTAAGTCGAATGTAACTTTTCTACCTTTATTAAATATCTAGACTACACTAAACAAGTTAAACTTGAGTCCTTTGACCAAAGAAACCTCTTCGATTGAAGAAAACACCGATAGTGCCACACCTAACAATCTTCCCTTTTTGGTTATCTCTGAAACTGGCACTTACATTCCTTTTATGCTCTATTGAGATGAATTGACTATCATATCTCGTTATATGCCTAGAGAATCTGCTATCCAAATACCACATTCCAGTGCCATCAGCGGATCTTAGGCTCATCTACAAAATAATTGTGTTTTCTTAGGTACCAATGCTTTTGAGATGAGTCCTCCCTTGTTCACTGTGCTTAAATTAGACTAGTCATACTCATCATAATGACCATTTTTATGCCTACAAAGAACTATGGCATGTCAAGCTTTGCTACAAAAGCCACACGCCACTTTTTTGTTGGGCTGGCTTGCTTTCTTCTTTTTAAAGAAATTCTTCCTCTTAGAAGTACAAGTTTGGTTACTTGAAAATGGACTATTGGCTGGAGGAGGAACTCCTTTCTCCTTTAAAGCTGTTATCTCAGCAGGCAGCTCATCTAATTGCTTAGTGAGATTGATGTTGTGACATTCATGATATTCAGCTTTTTCATAAAGAAAGCGAATATCAAGAGACAAGGAAGCAATTGTATCTTCCTGGTCTTCACTTCTCCTCACTAGCTTTTTGATGTTTTTACCTGACTTACTAGTCTGCTTCATCACATCAAAAAGTACCTGCGTGAATTCTTCAATTGACAAAGGGATTTCAGGATGTACCTCAGCTTGTGTGTTTTTCCCTTTGTTGCACTTAGCTTCAGAGTCATCAGCGGATTGACTACTCTTTGAAGTAGATGTTGAGCTCTCGCCCCTTTCATTTTCTATCGTCATTAAGTAAAGGTTGGTTGAATACATAGCTTCTTCATTTGAGGATGAAGATTCCTTGGAATTGCTCCAAGTGGCAACAAGGGCCTCATTTTTCTTGGCAAACCTCTTCTTACATCTGTCCTTCTTAGTCTTTGGATAAGATGATTGAATATGACCTTTTTCGCCATAGCCAAAACACTTAATGTCTTTGTTGTGCTCCTTTTTGGGACATTCCTCAGCTCCACACTGATGTTAAATTGACTTGATTTTACCAGGAAACTTGTTCTTGTTGAACTTCCCATCTGTGAGCATGGGATTTTGTACCAGCTCGCACGTTCGATGATGTTGGCTTTTCTAATTTTAATCCTAGAGTTATACAATTTTTGATTATCCAGAGATCTTCATATGGGAGTGCCCCTCGTCTCTCATTTTGTTTTTGAGGACTTAAATTAAAAAACATTAGAGTTTATATTTTCTTGCAAGTGCACTCTTTAGTATCCTCATGGCACTAAGATAACCAAACTTAGGATAGAGACTAGCCAAAAACCCTACGCATGAGAGTTTTATGGTTGGAAGTTGGATATTATGTGCTATGTGTTTACCACATTTTTTATTCATCATGCATTGTACAAATGTGTTATGCTAACCAGAAATCTTAATGCAAACACTTGAACGCACACACCCATGATATTAAAAACAAATTAAACGGACATGTTAGGTTATCATCAACATGATGCTAATTTGGTATCACTCATACTTAGGATTTAGTTGACACTCGAGATCGTGTCACCCTAGGATAGCATGAAACCAATTAGAATCATAACATCACTTCCCCTTTTTCAGCGTGACGTCCACATGATGTCCTATTCTTAAGACAGGCCTACCCAAATTTTTGTGTGATGCCCGCTTGGCATCCTGTTCACAGCCCTTCCGGGGTAACTATACACACCAAAAGCCTAAATAAGGCCTAACACAAACCATGTCTTCCCACATTAAAGGATATCTTAGTTGATGTCCTAACCTAAGCCCACACGGGGTGAACTTACTTCGAAAACCTACCTTACCCTTATTCGAGGTGTCCACTCACTCAAAGGGTAATAATTCATACATCACCATGTACCTTTCTTATAACGATGCTCACATTTGCATCTAAAACTCTACCCTAATTCGGGAAAAAGAACCGAAACATGCACTTATATGCTACACATGGTATTTATTTTAATACATTTTTAAACCACTCTTCATTAGGGTATGTCACGCCGCTTACCCGAAAATAACTGGACATCTTCTTGGGATTTAGTCATAGCACTAGATCTCAAATTTTTTACCTATTGCTACACGGGGTAATTAGGTCACTTCATCACATCATTCCTTTCGCACTATCCCATAGATAGAGTGTAGATCTCGAATCCATTGAATTTTCATTCACTCATTCTTATCACCTAGACTAACACTTTTTTTCTATTTTGATTGATTTTTATTTCGCATCATGGCACGTTAACCCTTTGTGTACGCAGCCATAACATTAACACTTCACGGATCAATCACGCATCATGATTTGATATACATACCCTAACGATCTTCCTGTGTACTTCATCTAGAAAAAATCCTGTCTACCAAAGGGGTTGTAATAGGGCTTCTCGCCATCTAATCCGCATCTCCCCAATCATGTCTACTTTGGAAGGGGTTCCGTATACAGACTCGGGTTCGAACTGAGAACCATCGCACTTTGCGTAGTTTCAGTAATATGGCCAACCTATAAGAAGAGAATGTGGTAGATGAACAGAATCTTAAGGCGGGATAGAACCCGCAAGCAAATCAATCGTTAGTGAGCACTGAGATTGCTATAGAAATGAATGCCTTTGCTAATAGTGACTAGTTTGCGTCACTTATCAACTGTCCACCAAAACTGGGTAGCCAGAACAGAGGGCTATTAATGTCTTGCCCAATCCAAAAGTCAATGGTACAATTCTACCTGGGGGACCATCATCTTCTGTTGCAATGTTCCCAGCCTCCAACACAATCGCTCCCACTTATTATCAGTTCAGTGTAGGGCAAGGCTAGCCGCAGGTTGGTCAGAACCTGTATGAATTTGGAAACACTTCTCAGTCGCAAGTTGGTGGTCAATTCTTCCTAGGGTAGCCAGGTCAGACCTCTTTTGCACCGAGGATAGTGGGACGGTAGAGATTATACCCTCCTCTACTACATCCCGACTCAGCCTACTATTCTAAGTTGAGGTACATCTTCTCAGATGTTCTAAGGTTAGGGATACTACAATCCAAGGACTTAGTATGTTGCTTACTTAGGAAAGCTGAAGAACATCCTCCAGCAGTCGGGGATGGTAGAACTATGGTAGCAGTTCTTGGCCACTCATGGTGGATATATTATTCAAGGGCAAATGGGTATCCCAACATAGTCGATGACCAGAGACAATGACACCTTACCGCCAACCTTTGCTATGCCTCAATTTGAGAAATACACGAGCAATATGGACCATCGTGCTCATCTCGCACACTATTAGAATGAGATGAGGGCTTTAAGGATAAGCGACCGCATGATGGCCAAGCTGTTCATTATTACACTTAGGAGTCCTGTAAATGAGTGGTATAGTTATCTACCCATGGATATTGCTTATGATTAAGGGCGCTTATCCCAGGTGATGGTAGACCACTATGGCTTCAACACCTTGATGGTAACTATGATGTAGAATTTGGAAGTAGTAAGATAGAAGCAAGGGGAGAGCTTCAAGCCTTATTTTGATTGTTGGAAGGATAAGCAAGTTGAGTTGCAGCCTCATTTGAGTCTGCTGGAATTGATCGTCAAACTTCTGGATCGCAAAAGACCAGGGTCAGAAACCTTCCACAGTAACTAGGAAGTGTTTATTCAAGCTAAAAATATAGAGCGTTATGAAGCTATGGAAGAGGCAGTGGAGTAGCCAACCAGCAAGCACTAGTATAAGAAAAGTGAATCCAACCCTATACAGGTGAAGGCAAAGCAACCAGCAGTACATCTAGTATAGGAGGAGAAGGTGGCTGCTATTTGATTACCTAAGGAGGAGTATCATAGCATCTCCCCTTATACAGCTAATCTGGGATTTCTGTTTACCAAGAAACATGAGCTTAAGCAAATGGAGAGCCTGAAAAAGCATGTCCCTCCCAAGCTCAAGGATAAGAACAATTACTTCCATTACCATGTAGCAGTGGGGCATCGAACGAATAATTGTAAGTAGCTGTTGAAGGCTATCCAGAAGTTAGTGGATGATAAGATCATTCATGAACTGACGCTTGAACCGAGCACTAAAACAAATCCTTTTATCAAATTTTGAGTCAAAGGTGGGAATGATTAGCTCTTGGTTGGAGGAGGAGAAGGTCCTAAAATGCATGTCCGAAGGGTTTGGGAAATTTGTGATGATGATTGGATCGAGAAGGGATCCTAATTATGTTTTGAAGATGTTAGAAGAAGAGTTTACTCACCGAGAGTTTGGAGGTGAGATGAAGGCATCTGAGGTCAACCTCGCTGGATTGTCGATTTTTATCGGCTAGAAACCTACATCGCTTCGCCTAGGGATGACCTGTTAGGAGAAGCACTGGCCAGTAAAGAAGACTAGTACGTTATGGTAATCGAGTAAAGAATGGACTCAGATGATTTGATGGAGATTCTCGAGTCACAATCGAGAAGTCAGGAATAGGGAGGAGATCCCGAGGGCTAGTTTCAGTTTAGCTAGCATGTCATTATTCGATGGGAATGATGTGTCGTCTTCCCATCTTTTCAAATTTTATACCTTGTGTCGAGCACAAGGCTTGTCGGTAAACATGATAGCAACATTGTTTCCATGCTCACTAGTAGGAGTGGTGAGTCAATAGTATGATATGTAGTCAGAATAAACAAAGGGCACCTGGAAATACATTGGTGCAAAATTCCAATCAGAGTTTACATTCTTGGAGCCACCAAAATAAGGCGTGCGAGATCTGCTCACTTGCAAACAAAGGGATGGTGAGTTGCTCACCAATTACATAAAGCGTTGGATGTTCATTTATGTGGTGATGCCTGTGAGACCAACTGAATAAGCTGGTGTTCAATTGAAGGTAGAAGCATAGACCAACTGGTATCATTACCACCTGTCAAGACTGACAATCCCAGACTTTGATGAATTATCATATCATGCCCACCATCTTGATAGGGAACAAATAATCAAACTTTGTAATGTCAATGATGTAGGGTTGGTAATACCTACCAATTCTATACTCGCAATGATGTCAAGGTCCAACCCATGACTAAACATAGTGACTGACATAGGGGATGTCATGAGAGAGGATTATCTAGCATATGTATTTTCAATGGAACCACACAAAGATATGGGAGAGGTTGACCCTGGTGAAACCCCATTGAAGGCACCTATCGACTTGGATGGCTATGTACTCAAATATAGACATAAGATAAAGATATATGAGGGAACCTCAGTCGAGGGTGAGATTATAGTCTATGAGAAGAAGCCCATCAATCTGGATGCTTATCAGCTGAAGGGATCTCGAGTTATGGATATGATTAGTACCCTTGGGTGACTCCTACTGAAAAAAGAGTCATTGAGGATGGGATGTTGAGGGTTACCCATAGTGGGAGGTTATTCTTGAGGGATGAGGCCGTAAAGCTAAATAACTCGACTCTTGATGAGGTTGCTAGGGAGTAGCCCGAACCATCGCTTCCCCCAAAGGTTGATGAGGATGAGCTAGATATTGACCCCTTGGTAAACCATCTGAAGGGAATTCAAACAAAATTCAGTATTTAGAAGTTAATTGAAATATCATAGAAGTACAGGATTGGGTTTGTGAAGAAATTGATGGAAATGCCTGCAATGCCCACAACTTCAGTAATTGAAATGTGTGAGGTAATCGAGGAAGGGATTACTGTTCACCACTTTTCTACTGATAATATAAAAGTTCTAAATATGAATAGGTGTCGTCATTACGGCTTATCAAATAGAAAAATGATGATAATTACAAGTATATAGTTGCGATGTAGTTTTAAAAGATATCGATCCAATAGGGAAGGAGTTCTGTTCTAAGGATCAACTAGAGTTACGGAATAAAAGAAAATAAAATAAGTTGAAGGTTTTGAATGGTAGACTGATGAGTGGACAAATGCATGAATAGATTAGAGAAGATGCAAAGCATATAGATATTCCCTAAGAATTAGTATAGTGGAGTAAAATATGCAAAATAATCAAGAATGTTTTATGCACTAGATAACTTCAACAAACTCGGTTCTAGATGCCCAAATATCCTATAATTCACCGTAGAGCAACACATGAAATGACTTTTCTAAATCTAGGGTAAATGAATTATGATACTTGTAAAAACCTAGACAACAATAATACTATGCTTAGTACGGGTCACTCTCACATATCCATATTTAGCAAGTTACCACTCCAAAAATGTTAACTCACTAAATAGTGTTATAATCACAGATCCAGTGATTATACACAATCTTGTTAACCCCGAACCTAATCTTAAAGTTAACTTGAAAGCATATAACTTCATTAATATAAGTGACACAAGACGAAATACTAGTTATAACACATAGAAATATCATAAACTTCCAATTAGAAAGTATAAGTAGAAAACAAAGTAAAGTTGTAAGGTATGTAAGTGAAAGCTAAAGTTGATCAAACCGTATCCACTCTTTAATGGGAGTCATCAACTCCCGCAATTCCCGTATCTACTTTGAATTCGGTCTCGACTCGTATAGAACCTTTGTTAGGATGCTATTACTTGTGAATATTGAACAAATGAATGTTGAAGAACAGAAACTTTTATTGATAAGTGCTTTGCAATTACTTTCATACAACAATTGCTCAAATTTGTGGAGAAATCTAGTTATTAAAACAAGAGTCGAATCACTTATACATTTTTCTCTCTAACACTTTGAACTTAGCGAAATCTATACAACTTTCACCTATATCTATCATGTATCATTCCATACATGTCATCTCACACATGCTACTGTACAAAATGGTTGATTTGAACCTCTATTTATAGAGTGTGAAAGGTTGCGTTTATCGAAATGAATAGTCATGTCCATTGGTGAAGGGTTGCATCAACTTTAATGTGATTGGATGCAAGATTGCATCCTTATCTTCAATGGATTGACACCTTTTTGTGGTTACAATATCTCCAAAAGGTGTCTCTTCGCCTGATAGTTGATGGAGGTTGATCGTTCTTATCCGGCAGTTGGAAGTTGAGAAGAGTTGATCAAACCCCTCACGATTCGCGAGCGTGACATACATGTCACGATCGTGAATGTAAGTTGGTAACTGATTGTGTGTGAAGAATGATAAGTAGCAATCATGATAGATAGTCATGAGTGTGATTTGGCCAATCACGAGTGGGAATCACGATCATGACATGGTTGTTACTTATTCTTTTCTTCATGATTCTTCTTTGTAAGTTTACCTATCTTTGACAACTTCAATCCTAAGATAATTCCTTTCATTCCACGGATCTTTTTGCACCTTTTTCACTCTTTTTTCATATAATTCCATCTTTGATCATTTCAATCCCAAGATTTACCTAGTTTCTACACTTGCATAAAAAACAACTACATACCACGTGAAATCTTTTATATGAAGTATAAAATGACTCTTAACAATATCATTTAATGATTAAAAATATCAAGATAATAAGTGTAATTATACACTTATCAATTACCCCTCGCCAGCTACCAGCCATAGAATTCGATCAGTTAGAGCTACCCTAAGAGCTCGGTGTGCATAACAAGGTATTGTTTATCAGGGTGCAAATCTTTAATCGGTCAATTCCCTCCGTGATGGTTGATGATGGGTCGGCCTTAAACCTATGCCCACTTAAAGTCCTACCTCATCTAGGACTGTGAGAGGATATGCTAACGAAGTATGACACCGTAATTCGAGCATATGATGATTCTAAGAGGGGAGTGATCAAAGTTTTCGAAGCAGAGGTCATTACAAGAGGGATGACCTCCAAAGTAAATGTCATTGTACTGGACATTCCAGTAACATATTCACTATTGCTAGGCTAGCCATGGATTCATGCATTGGGGGTAGTCACATCCACTTTACACCAAAAGATTAAGCTCATTTACAATGGGTACCTAATAACTATCGAGGCAGATAAGAAGTCAGCTATGGTGGCCGCGACATTTGAGGAAAGAATGACATAAGGGTTGAGGGTGGCTGTAACCATCGAAGGAAGGAAGAAAGAGTGTAGAAATCTAAAGTGGTATCATTTTTTCCTCGAAAGTCTGAAAAATCAAATGAAGAAATAAGGTTTCATTCTAGGAAGAGGTCCAGGGAAGAACCGTCAAGGCATCATCAGAGCTATTAACCTTGTTCTAGTCACACCTAGGCTAGGCTTGGGCTTTGCCCTAAACAGGAAAATGTATAAGCATAAGCGGCCTTTATTCTACAACATGATAAGCATCTACGAACCTAAAGGGAGAAAGGCGTATCTATGGGAGCCCGAACCATCCATTCTGAATGGGGAAGAAGTCAAAGGGCTCGAAATCTTCAATGATGTATTTGATTTCACCACTAGCAAACTAATTGACCAACCAGAGGAGCCCTTGTTATCTGAGTATGAGCCGATTCATGCCATGGAGGTTACCACAGCTGAATTTACCAAACCCGAGAAGGAGGAGACTCTTGAGGATGCAATCTCAGCTTCCACAAAGGCCATCAACAAATTGTTAAAGAAAGGTGATGCTAGAGATCAAGCTATATCCAACACTATCAAACTCTTGATAAAAAAGCTAGCTCAGACCATTCTAAAGGATGAAGCAACTCCTGATGCTCCCACCACAACAATTGAAGGCCCTCCGCATGTGGAGGATGAAAATAATGATGATGTAATTCTAAACATTTCAAATGTTTTTGATAATTTTGCCTATGGGGCCAATTCAATGAAATACAATGATTTTGCTTACTTGTCTAATGTTATGCCAGATGGCACCATGCACGCATAACGTCTTTAACATACATGACACATCATTAAATGAAATTAACTTGGGTATGAATGTAAACCAAAAATGGTGATAATTTCTAATGATTTAACTCCTGATGAAAAAGGAGAGATAACAAATGTACTTAGACGTCACGTAGTAGCCTTTGCTTGGTCATACGAGGACATGCCCTAGGTAGATAGATAGATCGCAAAGTACCATATCCCAACCGACCCTTGAATCAAACTAGTAAAGTGGAAGCTACGACACATGAGGCTGAAATGGGCATAAAAAGTCAATGCAGAATTAGCCAAGCAAATCAAGGCCAAATTCTTGGAAGTGGTCGAATATCTAACATGGCTAGCCAACATCGTCCTAGTGGCAAAGAAATATGGCAATGTCAGAGTTTGCGTAGATTTTAGGGACCTAAACAAAGCCTCCCCAAAGGATGACTTCTCCCTACCCCACATAGATGTCTTGGTGGACAGTGACGCTAGGGCAGCCATGTACTCCTTCATGGATGGTTTCTCAGGATACAATCAGATCTTAATGGCCATTACTGATAAAATCAAGATAGGCTTCATAACAAAGTGGGGCGTATACTGTTACAAAGTAATGCCATTTGGATTGAAAAACACCGGAGCAACATATCAGCGGGCCGTCACAACTCTTCTTCATGACATGATACACAAAGAAGTCGAAGTCTTTGTGGACGACATGTTTGTCAAGTTACACACTAGAGAAGAGCACCCAACTATCTTGGACAAATTCCTCACCAGAATCGAAAAATACAATCTACGTCTGAACTTGAAGAAGTGTGTATTCGGAGAAACTTCTAGGCCATATAGTCAGCAAGAAAGGAATTGAAATAGACCCTGACAAAAGCAACGCCATCAGGGAAATTTCTGATGTCTCTACTGTATGTCAGTAGATTCATTGCAAGGCTCACAATAATCAGCGAACTGATATTCAAGCTCTTAAGAAAGGACTAACGGCTTGTTTGGAACAATCAATGTCAGATTGCATTTGACAAAATTAAACAATACCTGATAAACCCACACCAACTAGAAGCTAGAAAACCCCTGATCCTATACTTAGCAATTGAGGAGACATAAGTAGGGGAAATGCTTGTACAAGAGCATGAAGATAAGAGTGAGAATGCAATCTACTACCTAAGTAAGAAATTGCTCGAATATGAGTCGCACTACACTATGGTGGAAAAGATTTGCATAGCAATGGTTTGGTTAACAAAAAAGCTATGCCATTATTTCCAATCTTATAAGATTCAGGCCGTTGCTAAAATGGATCCAATGAAATACCTGTACCAGTCACCAACCTTAGCTGGGAAACTCTCAAGGTGGTTACTACTCTTATCAAAATTCGACATCGAGTACATAACCAAGAAAGTGTTTAAGGGAAGAAAAGTCATAGAATTCCTAGCCAACCAACCATTAGAATCTGATAACATTGAGAATTTTGAATTCCCAAATGAACAATCAGCACTAATAGAAGAAACCAGAATGGAATGGAAGATGATCTTCAATGAGGCCATGAATAGAAAGGGGCAGGCTTAAGAGTTGTCTTGATAACCCTGTAAAATGAAGTCATACCACTATCAAAGAGATTAGAGTTCCTAGTAACAAAAAATGATGCAGAATATGAAGCATGTCTATTTGGATTAGAAGCACTTAAGAAAGTGCAAGCGAAAGAAGCTTCGGTAGTCGGTGACTTTGTTTTGGTTATCAGACAAGTGACCGGAGATTGGGAAATCGAGGAAGAATCATTGTGACCATATGTAG
The DNA here is from genome assembly GCA_949673415.1 of Euphorbia schlechtendalii. NCBI lineage: Eukaryota > Viridiplantae > Streptophyta > Magnoliopsida > Malpighiales > Euphorbiaceae > Euphorbia > Euphorbia schlechtendalii. The sequence continues at coordinate 19,781 of CATIWQ010242889.1, forward strand.
AAGCAGTTTGGAAGGCATCCTAAAGGTTCACGAAATTACTTTCCAACACGTACGAAGAGATGAAAATCAATTGGCTGATGCACTCGCTACACTAGCATCCGTGTAGGAAGGTCCCCAAGCTCAACCAATAAAACCAGTGATTCTTCAGATAGCCAAAGAACCTTTCTACTATCACCTAGTGGAAACTGAGGATGAGCAAGGTACCAACAGTTGGTTCATGGACATAGAAAAGTTTTTGAGAACCGGAGAATATCCAAAAAGAGCAACAGACTCAGAACGAACTTCTTTGCTACAGTTGGCGGTACAATTCAGATTAGTGGATGGAGATTTGTTCAAATGCACATATGAAGGGTTATTACTAAGATGTCTCACTAAAAAAAGGCACAGATGATCATCCAAAGGACACATGCGGGAGATTGTTGGCCCCACATGAACTGATTGGCACTTGTAAGGAAAATCCAACGACAAGGCTACTTTTGGACAATGATGGTCTCAGACTTCATAGCTAAAGTTAGAAAATGCCATGAGTGTCAGATCTATGGAGACATCAACCATTTATCACCATCCGAACTCCATAGCTTACCTACTCTTTGGCCATTCTCAACGTGAGGCATCAACATTATTGGTGAGATTTGACCAAATTCATCTAATGGACATCATTTTATTGTAGTAGCAGTTGACTACTTTTCAAAATGGGTAGAGGCCAAACCTTACGCCAATATCATCGCTAAGAAGATGGCCAAGTTCATAGAAAAGCACATCTTCACCGATATGGTATCCCACATCACATCGTATAAGATAATGGGGTTCAATTCCAAGGAGCTACATCTGATTTGATAGAGAAGTATGGGATCAAACACCATCAATCATCGCCATACAGACCATAAGCTAGTAAGGTAGCAGAGGCAGCCAATAAATTGATCAAGAAAATTTTAAGCAAAATGGTTATCACCTACAGAGATGGGGCTGATAAACTACCATTCGTTGTATGGGGATATAGAACCAGCGTCAAAACTCCTACTAATCAAACCCCATTCTCACTAGTATACGAGATGGAAGCAGTATTGCCAGTCAAAATGGAGGTGAAATCCCTTTGAGTAGCCCTGGAAGCGAGAATAAAGGAATCAGATTGGGCAAGAGCTAGATGTGAGCAGCTAAACATGATAGATGAATAGCATTTGAGAGCATTAGGCCACTTGCAGATGTATCAACAATGCATGGTTAGGGTATACAATAACAGGGTTAAATTCAGAAGCCAAACTTTAAAAGCGGTGATCTGGATCTGAAGTAGATGAGACCATTAAATGTGGATGTTCAGGGAAAGTTTCATCTAAACTGGGAAAGTCCTTATGTTATGAAGAAAATCTTAAGCAAAGGAGCAGCAAAGATCATGGACATGGATGGAAACGAATTCATCAACCTGGTTAAACAAGACAAGCTCAAGCTCTACTATGTTTAGGATAAAAAGAAATAAATCAGAAAAAGAGAAAAATGTTAAAAGTCAGTCCATCAGCAGGCATTTGGCTAGCTGGGTAACAATTAGGACCTTTCTTTGTAAAAAATAACAAAAATCTGCTAAGTTGAAAACCCGTAAAGGGTAACTTAGGCAAAAATTTAAGCACTTTGAGGAATAGAGGGACCACAAGTTAGAAAACCTATTCTAGGCTAGCTGGTGGTAGGATTCAAATCATTAGAAAATTTGTACCTCTTTAAAATCATATATGAATTGTCATTATTGTTTCAGGATTTTTGTTTATGTTACATGGATGTACGCATGCGGAATATCACAGGTAAACATATCAAATTTCAATAAAGTCTCATAATGTCAAAAACAAATCAAACAGTCAAACACAAGTCTGAAAAATGGAATGACAAAGTATATAAATCTACGGGTGCCAATCATTCTAGTGAGCACGCTTCCTCGAAGTATGAGGTAGAGAATCCAAGCTATCCTCATCTCGCTCCCACTCGAGTGACACCTTCAAATGTTGACTGGCATCAGGAAGACTCCTAATCTCACCCAACCATCCACCATAAAACTCGTCTGTATTAGTAGTCTCTGGGGTCCTATAATCTAAAGCAACAACGATAGCATGTGCCTAAAGTCTCCGTATAGAATTTGGTGTGTCGGGGACTGAAGTCATGGAAATGGGTCGAACAGAGAAGCCTAGGGACTCATTACCAATACCCGTACTGCCTAAACAGGTGGGAAGGAGAATAGGAGGTGGCACCGAATAAACCCATCAGCAACATGCTGAAATCATGTAGTGATAAGTGTATAATTACACTTATTATTATGATATCTTTACTTATAAAATGATATTGTTTATAGTCATTTTATACTTCATATAAAAGATTTCACGTAGTATGTAGTTGTTTTTTATGCAAATGCAAAAACTAGGTGAATCTTAAGAGTAACGAAATCCAACATTTCTTTGAACCTCAAGTTGAATACATACTTTAGAATGAAGAATTTGGATATCTCACCGAGTCATCCAGATTCAAGTTCAAATGATTAAAACGGGTTCAATTTCTTTTTTCTTTTCTTTTATTTTATTTTCATTTGTGTGTGATTAGTTTAGTTTTAGTTTTTAAGAGTGTCTCTCACAATGAGGACATTGTGTTCTTTAGTGTGGGGGGGCATTTGTAAAAAATCCCAAAAATATACAAAAAATTAAATAAAATAAAAAAAATTGAAGAATATGAAAATTTTCTTGATTTTGAGTTATTTATACATTATCCAAACCTATACTATTCTAACATATGTTCCAAGGTCATTGTGAGTGTTAGGTATTACAAGTTTGATGTTAGTGCATATTTCGAACAAAATGTTTCGAATATGAGAGCACATTGAAAGTGTGAGAGCTTTTGGCACAACATTTAGCATTTGGCAAGGATGAGTTGTGAGTAATATTCAAAGAAACATTCTAAGTAAGTTTTGATATATATTTCAATGCAACATGAATTAGTATGAGTTATATAGTTTTAGTTTAATGTTACCGATAAGTTAGTAGTGGAGTAATATCTAGTAGTGTTCTTACTATGAGTTTTATATGCTATTCTTGAATACATCCTATAAGTATTGAGTGTGTCCAAAGTGTTGGGAAACTATAGCCATAATACTTTGAAAGTGATCAATAAAGGATGAGGGTATTAAGAGAAAAAAATCAAAAGAAAGAGAGGATAACCAATGAGTTATGCAAAAGGTGAGAAATGGTACGGAGCAGAAACTACA
>CATIWQ010242928.1:0-27603 GCA_949673415.1 Euphorbia schlechtendalii
GCATGTACAAGAAATCCCAGATCAGTAGTTCTAAGCGCACGATCCTTTGGGTCTGTCCATATGTTGGCAATGGGATTCACCCATAGATTGTAAGCGGATTCTAGCAAACCATTACAGCCCCCAATTGGGACAGAATACAGCCATCTATTAAAGATACTGAACCCAGTAGTTATCTCACAAAGTCCTTTACCAGCTGACATCAATATGATGAACAAGAGGCATGGTGCTTGTCACCTCTTATGCAATTCATTGTATTTCTTGATCTAGAATAAAATGATAAAATAAATCAACGACTTATTGGACGTCCTTATCACTTTTATTCATCAAGTGGCCGGTGATTCATTTCGATTTATCAAATCGAATGGCAATCCTATCACTTCAATGCTACTACTAATGTGGTAATGAGATATATCGAGCATACCCGTACTTGTAATCCAATATTTAAGGACCCGTTAGTAATATACTACAACATACTCAATTCCACATCCGTAATAAGTTGAAATCAAGTCCGATGACAACTGAGACCTACTCAGCAAATTGTCTATGACATACAACCATGTGACTTTGCTATGTGGATCTGTCCAGCCCCATGTTTTCAATATGTGCCCATGTTCATGATCTACTTTACCAAGTTTCATAGCAACTACATTGCTATAGATCATCCAACATACAAGTCTTTCGTTTCATTCATTCCCATGATTAAAACAGACTTGGGACATTTATGATTATCAATCAATGGATACTCTACTCATATAATAGCACAAGGTATAAATGCAGTAGATTATTGCCTTTATAATATGACACTGCATGAACCAATGCCATTAGAACTAGGGCACATCAACAATTCGAATAGTATTGGCAAAGAAGCCTTCTTGTTTGGGAAACTGGTTTGAGTAGTGATGAATGCTTTATGTTATTTAAAAATCATTTGAAATTGTGTATTGAAAAAACTTGTACAACTTTTTTATAACTTCTCCAAGATATTGTTGGGGTTCATACCCTAGTTTTTTTCTCGCCAGTGTTTTTGTTGATAAACAACTTTTACTTCTTCAACACATATGTAGCTCACCAACCACAGTCCATTCCTGCTACTTGTTCCTGTCTGGTCACGGCCTCACTAGGTTAAGATTTCATATGCCTCTGTTTGTTTGTTTTCGGAGTTATTTTCAACAATATATTTGTTTGATTTTATGAGCTTTTTGGTTTGAATATAAATGCAAAAGGTCAATTTAAAAGTTCAATTTTGTAAAATTAATTTGAACAATGTCTAGTCCAGTTTTAGTTTTTTTATATTTATGGTTTGAGTAGTTTCAAATACGGTTTTTTAGTTTGTTACATTAGAAAAAACAACCATAACCTGATTAAAAAAGATAAACTCTTAATCTCTATTCATGTATAATCTCATTCATAATAATGGTAGTAAAACAACCATAATTAATGGATTTGGCTCCTTAAACTATGATTTTTTTGAAAAAAATTTAATCTATAATCATTGTGAATTAAAATTTGTTTGTGAATTTTTATGTTTCAGGGACTACATTATTTGTCAGTTGAGTTGAGTCTGGTAAATGCATTTGGCGAAAAACCTCATCATGTGAAGTGGGCACAAGAGGCTGGAAACAGTCTTTTCAACAGATGATTTTTCAGGAGAAACCAACATATAGTTCAATTTTCATGTAAAAAGAACTATTGAATGTTGTTTGATGATTATTGAATAAAATAAAAGCATTATACTATTATACCAGTATAAGACTTTCAGTTCTTGGTTCTTTTTGAGAAAATGAGTATTGTTGTGACCATGAAGTAGAGGTGAGGTATTTATATAGCACTCTTATACAAGTGTTTTAGTACTTTTATATGAAGGTCTTATACATGATATAAGAGCTCTTTTTCTAGGTATAAGGCCTTCAAATTATGTAAAATAAGTCGTACAAAGTTCTTATATCAGGTATAATAGATATTATACTTGGTATAAGAGATCTTAAGAACAATATTTCATCTGAGTTGTTTAGTAACAATTACATCACACCATTGTATTAAAAGGCGGCCAAGGCAGAGTTTTTAAAAACATGGCCACGATTTTATATAATCGAGCGATCAAGGAAAAATGTGTCGCCAACGATCAGTAAAGTGTCACCAAAGCCTAGATAAGTGTTGTCAAAACCTAGAAAAGTATTGCTATATGAATTTTAATTTTGCTATATAAAAATTTTATGTGTTACTTAAATTTATTATTCTAGTTCATTCATAAATATTAAAAATTTACAAATACTAATTCGCCTAATCCGCTTAGGCCCCGCATAGATTCAGATTAATTCCCACCTAGGTTCCCAGAAGTTCTAGCCGCCTGACTAGTGTCCAACGCTTTTTAAAACACTAGATCATACCATATCCTTAGGAACAATCAAGTTCCTTAGAATATTTTTGCAGTCTAGAAACTATTGTGGGCATTTTTTCATATTGGAGAAATATTATTCGGATTTTTCCCATAGAAGTGAGAGTAACAATCTTATAAATCTCAGCCTTCTATGATGTTTTGGAGTGTAATTGAGGTACTTTTATATTATACATGGTATAGCAACAATTTTTTATTTATAAATATTGATATTTGTTTATTTATCTTTTCTTACAGTTGTATTGCATGATTCAACGATTCCTATGAAATGATATTATCTATGAATATGATTTAGAATATCGTTATATAACTGATTTTTATCTTTTCAGTATGTATTTGAGAAATATTATAATTTTTTTTAATTCAAGCCTTTTCAATATTTTGTTCACAAACTACCCATTGTTATGAAGGCATTATACATGGTAAGAAAATGTTTCAATGCACTAACCAAAGTTGTTATGAGATTAGGAACTCTATTTATTTCCCATTGTAAGATTATCATAACCTCAGCAACAAAATTTAACCACATGTTGGTTTATATTTTGACCAATCGGAATGTAATTGACATTAAGAATTATACACCGTATGATAACTGTTATACTAGGTATAACACTATTGTACTAGGTATAATAGATTTTTGTCACACTCTTATGTTTGAAGATAATATTCAATTTTGTAGAAAAAATTATATTTATGAAAACCTTATACAGGGTATAACGTCTATTATACGAGGTATAATAGTTTTAACAACAAGTATAATAGTCATTACACCTAATATGTTATACCCATTTTGCAAAAACCATTTTTATGAAAGTCGTATATCAGGTATAATGCTATTATACCAGGTATAACGCTATTATACCAGGTATAACAATTACTCTACCAGGTATAGTAGCCATTATACCCACACTAGTATAACATTGCACTACAAACTTTGTAATGCATAAATTCTTATAGAAATCAACTACTATAATATTGTACTACAACAAGAGCCTAGATTTATAATAATACTATTATTAAGATCAAAATACTACAACCTCTCAATATCATTCTTGCTTAAAAGCTCTCTTTTGCAAAAAATGATGGTTCTGCATGAGCTATATTCCTAAAAAAATTGACGCCCAAACGGACATGGCCATTTTGTATCAAATAATTACATATATTGTCAATGAGATGCTTTCTCCTTCTTACTACTTTAAAATCATTGCCAAATCTGTCAACACCTTTAAAATAATTTGCTCTTTTTTTTTAGGGGAAAAGGACCGTTATCAGGGCACTAGCCTTGAGCATCCCAACTAGGTTAGCACACCCAGCAACAAGTGACCCAACAATGCCAAACCTTTATTAAAGATAAAGGTGCTGCAATTCTCAAAGAGAGAATGCCAACTTAAGTACAAAGTAAGTGTCTTGGGTAAATAAACAAGTCCGAGATCGAAAAGCATAAATTATATTGAAAAATAAACTAGCATAAATGTATACTCGAAAGGAAGATGTCATTCTAAGCAAGCGCTCCATGGAATACGAATTTATTTCATCTCTTCCAAAGAAACCAAGTTATAATGAACAAAAGAGATGTCCTAAAATCAAAACTTGTACCAGCCCGAAATAGCATTTGCCATTTATCAAAGATACCAATAAGAGTGTTCGTGAAGAACAAAGCAATGTCCATCTAACTCAGTACCTCTTGCCAAATACACATACTTGAACGGCATAAGAGAAACACTTGGTCAATTGTCATTTTCAGTGCAGTAGGGACATGTAACAACCTCAATTGAATTGCAACCTCTCGAGAAAAGAAACATGCGGTTTGGAATCCTACCATGGAAGATCATCCAATTGAAAAATCAAATTTTTGGGAGAAGGCTTGCGTTCCAAATGACGTTAAAATCAATCTCTGGCTAAGGCCAACTTGGCGTTCGATAATATCCATTGCAGAATGAAGCTGCTATGAACAACTTACAGTCTCCGTTATCTCATAGAAAAGTATCCTGATAAGCACCGAAACGGGGCAAACCTTGCATGGCCACGATAGCAGCCCTATTGGATAGTTGGAAAATGTTTGATGATGATACAATAATCCAGTTCCAAAGTTGTAAACAACATTCCCAGAGAAAAATCCTCAAATTCTGTATCCAAAAGGACCGAGAAAACCATGTCTCGCTAAAAAAAAAAAAAGAAATCAATCAATCTAATAACGAGATAATTAATCCCACAATATCAGAGCATAAATTTCACCATCACTTCCCATATATATACTCAGAAACCATTTCAACTAAAGTGTAAGAAGCCACCCTACAATAGTATAACATTGCACTACAAACTTTGTAATGCATAAATTCTTACAGGGTGGCCGACAACCTCAAGCAAGTCTGCTGGAGTAGCATTGAGCTGCAACAACTTATTTTGATCCACTTTTAATATCTTCCCACATAGCCTCTAATAAAAATTTGTTTACAACATATAAAAACCACAATTGACAAGAACACGATCATGGGGGAGCTGTCACTACATCTTTTCTCTAATTTATCCAATCTATAAAGAATTTGTTCACAACATATTAAAACCATGACAAGGACATAGCCAAGCAACTACTTGATCAGCTCATCCTCAAATATGACCGAGACCTTTAACAAGAAAAACCAAAAGCAAGGACTTGATAAATTATAGAAAAATTTAAGAAAAGGAATTCAACCGAATCAAATTAACATCTGGCAGAAAGGATTATAAAAATTAGGGTAAAATTCAAAAACCTCCCCTGTGGTTTCACTTTTTTTTAAATAGTGTCGATGGAATTTTTTTTTCAAAAGCATGCTTCTGAACGTTACCAAAATACTAATTATTTCATGATTCGGTCTAAACCACTTGTAAACATCATCTTCCCAAAACAATTCCAATTCATCTCATCTTTGCTTGAATTTTGTTTAAATTTAAGACTACTTAGAAAAATTGAACTAGAGGTTGAATGTGGCTTAAAATTTTGGCAAGAAAGTATCAATCAGCTTTAATCCTTTGGATTTTCCCATAAGATAGTAGCAGAATCCTTTGTGCCTGCTTTAGGTTGACGAGAGAAGTCCTCTACATCAAATAGAGGTATAGGCTAGGGCAATTCGACTTCTTGTTGTACTTGGATTCTGAATTTGGACCCTAATTTCTTCAAGGATTCTCTATGCTTTCAAATTTGTAGATAATACGTTTAGAGATTTGAATTAAAAATGAAAACCCCAATTCCCATTATTTGGTTCCATTTTTCCCCTTTGTAATTCCTTTCAAAAAAAACCAAATCCCCTTCCTCCAGATGAAGCTCAAGAAGATTATGTTTTTTTACTTGATAATTGACTACGGCTTGGTTTCCTCCGACAAGTGCACATTTTGTTTGAACAAAGGTTGCGGCAGCATAGGGCTTTGACAAAAGCTCCGGTGAGGGAAAAGAGAAGGAGAAGGATTGTAGCCTGAAACTTTCTTTGAAGCATTAATGTCTTCTTCATCTGCAATTTTTTAGTCAATATATATGATTGAAAGCCAAAAGGAGATTGATGATTTTTGGCCCTTCGTCTTCGTAGGTTTGAAAGCCGATTGCAAGTTTCAATTTTGGCAAGAAAGCAGCCAATTGAAAGCCATTATGTTTTGGCAAGAAAGTAGCAATTGACTTTCTATTTTTTGGCCCCTTTGAAGTAATTGTTGAACATATGTTTGACTAAAAATTTGGATGATCAAGATGATGACATGTCATACATATAAGGAGATATGATTTTTTCCCAAAATACCCCTTGCTGTTTCATGGAAAAAGTAATATTTTGATAACGTTCATGAACATAAGAAAGTTTTTGAAAAAAAAAATTTTCACATAAACTATTTCAAAAAATAGTGAAACCGGGGATGTTTTTGAAGTTTAGCCTAAAAATTATGATAACATGAAATTTTATATGGAGGTAAGACGTTGCAGAATTAGATAAAAGTTGTATTTGAGCTGCAACATCAATCTATATCATCAAGTACTGAAAATTGGGTCATAAATAGTACAACCAATTTCTGAATGCCAGTTAACTTGTCTAAAAATGGCACCTCTGGATCTCAAACAGTAGAATCTCAATGAACATTGCATAAGATAAGGAGAGTATCAAAATTTAAAAGTCAAAGATACTGAATTCTAGTAAAGAATCTGTGTGAATCTGGTATTCACATCATACCTGGACTACAAGCAAGATCATGAGTAAGTTGAAGAAACTTTTAATGTATAAGAACATCTTGTGATCTTTTTTGATTCACACTCAACGCATACCTAAAATAAACAACTAGATCATAACCTGCTGCTACCAATTAAAGGAAAAAACATAAAAACAAACAAGATGAAAACTGAAATAGAATATGAAACACATACTTTGTGAGTCACGTGGACTGTTCTCCATCTTTCTTCATTGTAAAAAAATTTGAAATCAAAAACAAAAATATATGATAGAAACCCAAAGAAAAGGGAAAGAAAATTAAAAACACGAAGAAAAAGGGAAAGAAACTGAGAAATTGTTAGAAAGAGACAAGCGGTTAACGAAGACCGTAAGAGAAGAATTGGAAAAGTTAGGGTTCAACAATTGCTTGATTCCTTGTTGATGAGTTCTTAAAAACAAAACAAAGATTTTCAAAACGTGGGATTGCATAAATTGGGCTTTGTTTGGGAAGTATTGCCCATTAAGGACTAGTACTTACCCGTATTCTGTTGTATTTCCCTTGTATATTTAGGGTCATATACTTTAATTTACAAAGCCCATAAAACTAAGTCTAATTAAGTGATTTTTGAAACCTACGTTCAACTACGCATCCTGGTTTCAATCTTTCGACCAGCGTCTTTTATCTTATGGATAATTTTCCCCTAAGTTTCCATCTCTGATATGCAATTCCTATATATCTTTACCATTAATCAGTTATTCTCTTTAACAAAGAAGAAGTTTCAAGCCAAAATAGGTAAGTTTTGATTTGTTGGTCTGATACAGCTTAAATAACATAGTAGAGGGTGGAGAATGCAGTTACTTGTTTCTTTTTAGATTTATGAAAATTATTTTCCAAGTTCAGTTTTTAGATGCGTGCTGAGAAATTTTGTGCTGAGAACAGGTCTAAAAACTATAAACTACTCAGGTTCGCTGACTTAGTTTATCTTCAAACGTTGCTGAGTACTTTACTCAGCTTGAATTGGTTTTTCAAGCTTAGCGATAAAAATATAGAGAATGATGGATGAGAAAGATACTGTAAAGACATACGATAGAGGTAAGAAACTTAACACCTAAGATTTATCCTAGTTCGACCACGAGCCTACCTCTAGTCCCCTGATTCATTTTCGAGCTTTAATCCACTACTGTTTCTTTTCGAGGTTGATGCGAAGGTTGGCTTGATAATGGATGTTTATATTGAGGTTTTGTCCCTTTTGCATCTTCCACTACCTTCTCCCCCTTTGTTACCTGGCCCTTCACAATTTGTTCAAGGTACAAGTTAAAGGAGTCAATGCCAGTTTAGAAATCCTCCTACTTCCCAATGATGGCTGGCGAGATTTCTAATTCAAGCAGCTCCTTGCCTTTCTAAGAAAGATAGTCTTGATCATTCAACTCATTCATAAGGAGATGATGACATCATGAGAGATGAGCTATTTGATCAAAACCCTGGCAAACAAACTGTTGAAAACACTACAGCAAACCAGGTAAGTCTGAACTAGAAATTACAATCTTCAGTTAAACCTCTATATCAATGATTCTAGGATTAAATGGAGCATTTCTCTAGCCGTATACTCAATGTCTCGCGAGTTATATATCCCTTCTATCACCATTTGGTTGATAGAGTTCTACATATCATTGACTTTATCTTTCATCAGGTTGAGCTTTTTATGCTTAGATAGACCAATATTTGGGTCAAGAGACTCAGTTGGCTCCGGAAATAGCTTGCCCATTATGTCGATGAGAGTCTTCTACGCTTTAGATATTCTTTCATCATTGTTATTATTGATAATCCTACAAGCAGACTCCATCTTCTTAGTAAGCACTTCAATGTCTAACGAAGGCTTCTCAGCTTTCTTGCTAAATTCTTCCACCTTTTTTAGTACGTTATCCAATTTCTTATCTTGGTTCACCAGCAGCCTAGACATGGACTCAAACACCTTACCCATGCTGTGACCAATGTCTTTAGTGGTTTCCACCTCCTTATGGACAACTTCTATTTTGCGATCAGTTCTACGCTTGATCTTGGCTTGTTCCTCACCAAATTGATGAAACTATGAAAAAGGAACTTCTTCAGTGGCCTCATCGCTTGGGCCTTTGAAGTCCACCACAAAAGCATCCTCATCCTGCTTGAGGACCACCTTAGGAACTACAAATAGTTCCACCCTTGCCTTTTTCAGCTTCAAATCCTTAGCCTTTGTATAGCAAGTGTGAACTTGCTTATACTTCAGCTTGTTGTAATGGGGCATATCCAGCATTTTCTTCAGAAAGACCACTGTCTCCCTTGGCCCATCCAAAAATGGGGCAATGTCTAGTCACACCATCTTCATTAGAGCAGTGATGCAGTGTCCCATATGGTAGATGATAGTGACCTTGATCAGGTGATGCATGATCAACACTAGCCAGTTTAGTTACTTTCCTTCTACCATGTGGTAAACTACACACCTCTCAAAGTAGGTGAAACTACTCATAGACTAGTTTTGGGTAGCATAAATTTGACAAGTAGCTCATGGAATACCCTTGCCTCCCAGCTGATCCCTGAAATAGCAATTTCTCTAGCCCCATAATCTGTAGGGAGCTCCCAATTTACTAAGATAGCTAATTTCTCTTCATCTCTTATCCTCCTCAGCATAGTGCCTTTTAGTGGCATATTGAGCAGACTAGATACTGAGCTGGCATAGATGAGGTAGGAGACATTGTTGAACTACACTAGAAGCACATCTTCAAACCCCTCAATAGTGTAGAGAGTGGTGTAGAATCCCTTCATGAGCTCCTTGATGGCAGTCCTTCAAGCAAGAGAAATTGACTGAGATTCTATTGCTTGATCACCTTATACTCTACTTTGGTGAAGATTGTTCTAGCTGGAAAGATGATTCTCTGCCAAGAACCATTGATGTGAATAAACATCTTCTTCTTGGAGGATAAGAGTTCTCTTTGTGATCGTCATTTTAGAAAAAGGTTTTTGAGAAAGAGGAGAAAATTTAGGGTTCCTTTTGCTTTGAAAATGATTAGAATTCAAATTGCAAGTAACCTCTCACTTTAACTCCTTCCAGCTTTTGTAGACCGTTTGATCTTTTAGAGAGACGTGGTGCTTCTAAAAAGATTGATTAGAATCAACATTGAGATTAACACTTAAATCACCGCCTAATTAAAACGGTGAGTTTTGCTGAAGACAATTTTGATTCAAAAGCACATCTCTTTGAAAATGGGGTTTTGATTTTAAAAGCGAAACTAAATGTCATAGCGTTACTTTAAAAGGTAAACTGTGTTAAATACGTGTTACCTCAATTAGCTAAATTTGATTTCTAACAGTTAGCCAAAATTCTTGATTCTTTCTTCTTCACATGGGGTTCGCCATTCCAAAAAGCTGCCTTAAAACATTGAACTACTCCTTTAAACATGGTTTGGTGAATACATTAACACACTATTCCTCTAAAGGAACGTACTCCAGCTTGACATCTCCCCTTAGCACGTAATCTCTGATGAAGTGATGTCTAATGTTGACATACTTCAACCTGCCATGCTGAACTGGATTCTTAGATAGGTCAATTGCGCTCTTGTTATCACACATAACTTTGAGACACTTAGACTTTATACCATAATCTTCCAGTTGCTTCTCGATCCATAGCAGTTGTGCTACACAACTTCCTGCTGCTATATACTCAGCTTCAATTGTACTCAGCATAACAAAAGTTTGCTTTTTACTGTACCATAAAACTAAGCATCTCCAAGGAAATGGAATCCTCCTGTAGTGTTTTCCTATTAAGCTTATCTCTTCCATAATCAGTATCTATGAATCCTCTTGGAGTGAAATCCATGCTGTTGGGATACCATAGACCTACTTCAATAAAGCCTTGAAAGTATCCGAGAATCCTCTTAATAGTTGGTAAATGAGATTCTCTAGGATTAGCTGGATAACTAGTATAGTATCACACAGCATATTGTATGTCTAACCTACTAGCTGTAAGTTAAAGAAGGGTTGCTATGATTCCTCTGTAAAATTTAATGTCTACAAGTTTTCCAACTTCATCTTTACTTAAGATAGTATCAATGGCCATGAGAGTGGACATTGGCTTCGAATGCTCGATGTTAAACTTCTTCACGACTTCTTTAGCATACTTCGCTTGACCGATAAAGATTCCATCTTCAGTCTGCTTAATTTAAAGATGAAGGAAAAAGTTGAGCTCTCCCATCATAGACATTTCAAACTCACTTTTCATCTTCTTACCGAACTCCTTGCACAGCTTCTCATTAGTTGCTCTAAATATGATATCATCCACATATATTTGGACAAGCAACACATCTTCTTTTTTTCTCCTGATAAATAGAGCTGTATCTGCTTTTCCTCTTTCATAGCATTTGCTGATCAAGAAATTGGTCAGCTTTCATACCAAGTTCTTGGAGCTTTCTTTAATCCATAGAGAGCTTTCTTCAGTTTAAAGACATGCTTAGGATTCTTCGGATCTTCAAATCTACGAGGTTGGTGAACATAAACTTCTTCTTCAATGAATCCATTCAGGAATACACTTTTAACATACTTCTGAAACAATTTGAAGTTCACATGAGATACGAAATCACACAGGATTCAAATAGCTTCAAGCCTGGCTATAGGAGCATAAGTCTCATCAAAATCAATGCCTTCTTGCTAATTGTAGCCTTGCACAACAAGCTTGGCCTTGACCTGGAAATAGAGCCATCTTCATCAAGCTTGTTCTGGAAAACTCATTTGATACCGATAATTGATTCCCCTTTAGGCTTAGGAACTAGATCCTAAACATCATTGTGCTTTAACTGATTCAACTCCTCTTGCATTGCGATCATCCAATACTCATCTCCTTCTACACCTTTAAACTTCTTGGGTTCAATCAATGAGATGAATGCTAGATGAATCAGCATCTTGCTGAGCTGTCCTCTTGTGATCACCGGATTATGAATTTCATCGACTATGTTATCAAGCGGATGGTTGCGATGCATCCTAATCTCTCTTGGTAGACTCGGATTAGAAGTTGGAGGATCTACAATGGGTTGCTGAGGTGGAGGTTGATCTTCGCCATTTGTTAAGTTGATAGAAAGATCATCATCTTCTTTGACTTACTCAACTTAAGGTTCTTGTGCTGGGTTGGGCAGCACAAAGAGCGGCATACTAAGTTGATTTGCTTGTTGGGTTATTCCTTCATCTTCATTAGATGGACATCTATCTACATTGTTAGTTTCATCGAAAACCACATGCATAGACTCCTCTAACAGGCCGGTACGCTTGACATATATTCTATATGCCCTGCTATTAGTTGAGTATCTGAGAAAGATACCTTCATCACACTTAAGATCAAACTTACCCAACTACTCCTTGTTGTTTAGAATAAAAAATCTACAACCAAAAGATTTGAGATGACCAATCTTAGGCTTGCGCCCTCGCCAAAGCTCATAAAATGTTTTCTCCAGAATTGGCAAATTAAAACTCGATTCAAGATATAACATGCTGTGTTAACAACTTCTCCCTAAAAATACTTTGGTAGATTGTTATCACTGAGCATGGATCGAGCCATTTTAACTATGGTTCTATTCTTCCTTTCTACAACCCCATTTTGTTGAGGAGTATAAGGAGAAGAGAAGTTGTGGTCAATGCCATGCGCTGAATAGAATTCTTCGAAATGAAAGTTCTCAAATTCACGTCCATGATCACTTCGGATTCTACTGATTTTAGTTCCTATTTTGTTCATAGAAACATAGAGCTGAGGAATCTGAGGATAAAAAAATCCACCCTAGCTTTGATATCACCATCAAACCGGCTAAGGCCATATTTTCAAGCTCACATGGTGGTGGTGAGGATGAATTTCCCATTGAAAAAAGAACTTCAACAGCTCGAAACATCTGGAAGATTGCTAGAATGAGCAATCTGCCTGGGAGAATTTGATATATGGTTCGAGAGAAGAAGTGCATTTAAGGCACAAATCTTTGAAGATTTTATTGTTGAGTTTGCGAGACACGAGCGGGCCAAAGAAATAAAAACTGAAGATTGGTAGATTCTTGTGGAAGGATCCTTCTCTCTGAAAGGGGTAGGAGTTGGTAATTATATCGGAGGTCTAGGAAAAGTGATATACAAACCAAAACAAGTGGTAATGAGAGCCAAGTGGAGAAAGACTCCTCGTAGTGTGCCATAAGACATGGTCTTGAGACTCCAAGATACCATAACTTGTGCAAAATGAATCCTCTCTTGATAAATTAATCGATGATATAAGAAATTCTTAGTAGAAAGACTATCACGACCAGGAGACCAGGTGAAAAGCTCGATTTTATGGTGCATTAGCATATTTCAAATACAAAATAAAATGCACCTTCCTGATACAATAGACACGATTATGAGCATTTATCAACTGAATAAATAGGTCAAGAGTGAATTTATGACTCTTGTGTCCAAACCAAGCCACATAATCACTATAATTTGAAAGCACTAAAGAGGACAACTGACCAACCATTTGATGGGCTACTCCACTTATACTAATCTTTATATATGTTTATTTTACACATGGGATAACCATACCCACATCTCCAACACTCCCCCTTAAGTGCAACTGGTCTTGGACTAGTTATCACTAGTTGAACACTCATTAGCCTATCTCCTTAGAGGCCTAATGTTAACAATGAGTCTATACTTTTTCTGCTAACCCAAACTTCATCAGGATTTCAAACATGAGCCAAAGATATTTTTGACTGTCACACCTTCTTCTTACTTTGGTACCATGTAGAGGATTCGTGGGTCGAAAGAGTGTTAAGATCAATAGCTTGATTTAGCATACAAGTAAGGTTGAGACTATCAATCAAGAATAAACTTCCAATTACATTACCACTATCAAAATGCATATTTGATAAGAACAAATTCAACAAATCAATGCAAGTTTTAATAATACCCTGCCAAGTTGGAGAAATATGGGGCAAAAAGTCTTGTAGTGAATGCTAGTGTTCCAAACCATTCAACAAAACACATAATTGTTTTCACAAAGAATTATCAGAGTCTGCCTTCAATCTCCATATCCATTTTAATGACAAGATAATGTTACAAGCTCATAAATTGAACAAATTAAGATCACATGCATTGTAAGAACAACATATAGACTGCCATGAACTCACATAAACTCTTTTGGAAGTATCACCTTTCTAAAAATTTTTTTCTCATATTGCCTTTTAATCTATTAAGGACTTTGTTGGAACTTTGAACATAAAATATATGGGAAGACTCATCATCACATATTTCATCAAATCTAGACAAACTGCATATGAGAGGTATTTCCTTTCCAAATGGCTAATTTTAATTTCAAACACATGATAACAGGATCCCAATCTCTAACTTACAATAAATAATAGGCAAGCTTGAGGTTTGATATTTTAGGATAGAAGCACAATGTCTAAATTTTGATTCGTTCACGCAAATACCAATCAAAGAGCTCTTCTAGTAATCAATTTTTTTAGCATGAAATAACTACAAAGCAATGAAGCACTCTGACAAAATTTATAACTTGATCAATATTAGCAGAGAAGAAATGTAAAGTGTCATTAGCAAACTATAAGATCGGAGTTTAAGGACCACTGGTGTCATCCTGAAAACCTGAAAGAATACCAACAAAAATTGCTCTATCAATGAGCCTTTTTAAACTCTTTGTAGCTGATTTAAAAATAATGGGAGACAAAGGACCCCCATCGTTTAACCCCTTATGATAGTAGATATTTTTAGAGGGAGAGCCATTAATAAGAATGGAGATTGAAGATTAATGCTCTCAACCCTTCATCAAATTTCTCCAAGATGTTGTCAAAACCCATACTTTTCAAGATTCTAGAAAGGAAAGTCCATGAAATGTTATTGAAGGCTTTTTGAAAATCTAATTTCAAGAGAAAAGTAGGTTTTCGACTTTTATGATCCGATACACTATCTCAGAAGCTAAGAAGGAACACTCATGTATGTAGAAACCCTGAACAAAAGCAAACTGACACTCGGAGATGAGTTTGGGAAGGACGGAGAGTCAACATCTTAACTAAGATTTGGTAGACCCCATGGATTAAAGAGATTGGTCTAAAGTTTTCGGAAGAAGAACAACCATCTTATGGGATCAACATAGCAAAGGAAGTTTTGAGATAGGTAGGAAGATTACCCGTGTCATAAAACTTTATGAAAAATCTCCAATATATCATCCTTTAAAAAAGACCATGCCCGTTTATAAAAGTAGATGTTAAAACCATTAGGTTCAGGAGCTTTATTTTCACCACGCGACACGAGAGCATACAAAATTTAGGATTCAGAAAAAGATGCAGTGGGAGAAGTGTATTCTTGCTTCCGACAGTGATGAAAACTCCAAACAAGATAAATCGTACGGGACTTTTGTTTTTCAAGAAAAAATATTGGACTTCTGGGTTAGCTTTTGTTTGATGAGAATAGGATCTGCAGAATTATATTATCCTCAACAGCGTTTACAATCTTGTTATTTTTGTAATGAACAGAGGCAATTATGCAGAAAATTTTAAATTATCAGTAATGATATGTATGTAATGAGTTACAAATATTTTTTATATTATAAAGTTTGAGAAAATGAGATCAAATATTATACAGTTCGGTCTCGGTTCACACTTCCCTACTAATTCAGCTTTTGGTCTGTTTTTAGATCAATTTTTGAAATGAAACGAGCTTCGCTCACCCATATCCCCAGCTAGTCCTCGTGGGTGTCCTTCCTAGGCAAAGGTCTAAACAATTTGAATAACACTCACTATTGTCCAAAAATTAATTTATGGAGTCGTGGAATTCCTTAAGAGTATTATTTAAACTTCTCAAGGGCCAGTTTGGCCGTGCTTTCCCAAGCTACTTTTCTGAAAAGTTCCATTTTTGGGCTTTCTCTATAAGCAGCAGGGTTGATTTTGGAAAAACCATGCAAGACTGTTCCTAATTAAATAGCAAGTAAGATCAAAATGTGTTGTTCAAATCTAAAATATGTAGTTCTATAAAAAGTTTGTGAGAGCAACTTATTGGGACAGCAGCTTGAAAAGCAATACCAAATAGACTCTAAATATTTTGAATAACACATTCATGCCTTGTTGTCTTCAACTTCTGAAAACTGAATTGAACACAACTTTGCTAAACTTAATTGAATTAATCTTATTTCAGTGTAAATTTAAAATTACACGTAGTTGAACTTAACTAAATTAAAATTAAATTAAACTTAATTTAAATTAGGGTAAATAATTATAACCTCTCTGAGTTTTGACCAAAGACATCAGTACCTCCCCGTATTTTGAAAAATTATTTATACCTCCTTATGTTTTGACATTGTCATACTATAACCCCCTTATATCTTAAATTATATATTTTTCTATCAAAATTGTTAATATAATAAACATTTGTTGGTATATTTACTTTTATTTTATTAGCAATATGAAGTTTATAATCATAAAAAATATTTATTTTTGTAATTTATGATACATTTTTAGAATTTTTAATGTATGATCGCACGTGATAATATAACCATAAAAAACATTTTTAGAGTCATTTTGATCAATGATATATTAAGATATGATATACAAGACTAATTTTTGTTCATAAATATATATTATGTTAAGAAATTCAATGCAAAAAGAGACGATATAAAATACAAGAAGGTTATAGTATGACAATAACAAAACATGAGGAGGTAAAAGTAATTTTTCAAAATATAGGAAGGTATTAGTGTATATAATCAAAACACAGGGAGGTTATAATTATGTACCCTTTAAATTAAGAGAACTTAATTTTAATGGAATTGTAGTCCAAGAAAACACATCATTAAACCTAAACCTATTTGATATCATATATAAACTCAACTTTACAGTGAATATTTTTTCCTAATTAAAGATGAGATTAAAACAATCATTTACAATCCTGACTTTCCTTTTTGGAATAAAAGCCTTAGATTGAGTTAATTTTTCTCTACACTGAAAGTTAAATGTTGGTGATATTTGTCTTGTACAAGTCCCTTCCTCGACAACACAAAAATAATAACTTGATTCTACATATCATAAACAACAATAAATAATGATAATGTATTATGCCAATTTCAAATTTTGCAATCTTTATTGGATTAGAAGACAATTATTTGAACAAAAGAATGCTTACGCGTTTTGTTGTCAAAACAAATTGCAGAAGAATTTTAAAACAAAATTAATCCTTTCCCATTTCGGAATCGGAATAATGTTAAAATGGCATTTCCTATTCCTAACACAACAATGATAACATCAACCGCAATGAATTTCTAATTTGAAATTTCTGCTATATTATAATATTATTGATCACATTTTATGTTTATTTTCACAATACGAAATATCAGTCCGTTCCTTAATGGGAATTGGAATCCTAATACAATAATGATTTCATTCCATCATATAAATATTCCCATTCCCTTTGGTTCGTCATCCTACTTCGATTCATCATTTTCTTTTTTATTCTTTTCATCAATCAATGGAGACTAAACCCTTTTTAGAGCTACTAACCTTTGCCTATGAACCTCAAGCAACTCAGCAAAATCAAATAAAGCGTAAATTCTCCCAAGTGTCGACTGAATTGACACTTTCTTGCAACTCTCCGAACAGGAAGATGCATAATACTACCGGAAGACAGTATAAAAAGATCATCAAGGCTAATACTGATAAAACCGTTGATTTTTCCGATGGTACAAGAAATCTACTCGATGAAGCTTTCTTTTCGGGAATAAAAAAGGAAAGATTCATAGATGGTGAACATGAAATAAAGATTGAAGTTTCAACTGAGTTGAGTCTTTCTCTTACTTGTTCATCTTCCCGAAAAAATAACAACTCGAAAGTGAAATCAAAGACTATACCTAACTCTCATTCGTTCTGTGATGGCATAGATGACAAAGGCATTTCCACAAAACTATGTTTATTTGATCCATGGAAAATAAAGAAAAAGTTGACGATGAGTGATCTAGGAGGCAATTCAAGGCTTCTGATGCATTCTGATGAAGTGAAGAAGCATATGTTTCCGATTTTTGGGGCCATAAAACCAGATGGACTAAATGTTAAAATTTGGGATTGTGATACCCGAACCGTACATAACATGATGCTGAAGTATTGGAGTTCTTCTAAAGCATATATTTTTAATGGGAATTGGATTTCTGATTTTGTGAAAAGAAGGGGTTTGAAGGAAAACGATACAGTTGGTATTTATTGGGACATTCCTACTTCCAGATTCAATTTTACTCTGCTCCAAACTACTAGACCTAATTAGTTTCTATAGATTTGTTTAGGGTTTAGCTTGTTTTAGTTTCAGTTATTGTTTGTTTATAGGGAAAATAGAATCGGATGTGTTTGTAACTTTTCGTTTAATAATCCAAATTGTTTGTGTTAATTTTTTATTTTGTTTTGAATAATTACTTCTTAATTACAACAACCTGCCCTCAGAGCTTGCCTAATTAGTATATACACTTTTTGTTATTATTTTAAGTTCAAGTCTCATATGAAAGTTTACCTTCCAAAACAACAATGCAATGGTAACTTTTAAATTTGAATTGTAATTACCTTCAAGTCCAACACGTTTATTAGCACGAAAAAGTAATTTAATAATAAAAAATATATCAATTTGTTATAGTTTTATGATTTTCTAAGGTTTAATTGGTTTTATGTAAAGTTGTGAGTTCATTGTTTGTGGAAACAATGCACTAAATTTCAATCATTTAAATTTAGAATCAGATTGAAAATCTGGCTTGAATGTTGTTAAGGAAAAAATGAACAAAGAAAAATGAGATGAAAATAAAGTTAAAGAAGAAAAGAAAACCAAAACAAAAATCAATATAATTCAATCACTGAAACATAAAAAAACAGCACTCGTATCGAGGATTTAGTCAGATAGCTTGTGTAAATGTGATAGGTCCCCTGAAAAATCAAGGATTTAGTCGGATAGCGGACGATACCCTCTGTTTTTTGCTGGCGGATATTAGTTTCATACCCAATCTTATTAGCATTAATGCTTTGAGCTTATCTCCGGGTGAAAGATCAACTACGATAAAAGCTCTCTCGTTGGAAGTAATGTGGAAGATGGTTTGCTTCAATCGTGCGCCACTTTATTGGATGTTGAACAGAAGCTCTCCCTATCAAATACTTGGGTGTCCCTCTCTCGCGTAAGCGATTAAAAGCCTCTAATTGGGATTCGTTAATTTTCAACTTCAAATCAAGAATCGTCAATTGGAAATGGAAATGCCTTACATATGCAGGTCGTGTAGTCCTCATCAAATCGGTACTTTCTTCCCTTCTTATTTATTATGTCTATTTTCAAGATGCCCGAGTTGGTCAATGGCAAGCTAGTCCGCATGATGCGAAATTTCTTATGGTGCGGTGATTGGGATAGTCGGGGCATTAGCAAAGTTAACTGGGACATTATTAATCTACCATTGAAATTAGGAGGGTTATTTATTTGGGACTTTAAATTGATAAATTGCAGCTTGTTGTTGAATTGGCAATGGAAACTAAGAACTTGTGACCGAGACTCATTCCGGTTCATTTTTTTTGTATGAAGGCAAGGTTTTTTCTCACAATTTGACATCGCGAACCACGATATCTCAAGGCTTTCACCTATATGGGCTGGGATAATTCTTTGCTGCCATAGAAATGATGCATTCTGGTCACTTTTTCAGCAAACATTCTGGTTTAAATAGGATATGGCAGCAACTCCTATTTTTTGTATGATAATTGGACAGCAAATGTGTGTTTACAAAGCTTGTTTCCAGACTTGCATCGTGCATGCAATTCGAAAAATTCTACAGTCGAGCAGGCCTGCATGTTTCTATTCGGTGCAGACCCATTCAACAGGCCTTTTTGGCACCGTCGGCTTCGCATCTTTGCCTGGGAGCGATGTTTACATCTTCGTTCATGGATTGAGTCCTCCCAACCTTCGATTTTTCAACTGATAATCCCTTTAGCTGCGTTGCAACAGCCCAGTCACTTCAACCATCCACCCACACTTACTTTTGCAGACCTTTTGGATATAACAACATGGGTACTTTCATCGCACAAATCTTATTCGACAAGAAGTTTTTCCAACTGTTATTTCAACTCCAGGATTTGAACCCCATTAGCACCCCACTTTAGCGAGATCTGGAAAGCCACATTACAGCCTAAAGTCAAGTTTTTCGGGTGACTTCTCTTCCACGGCAGATTGCCAACTAGAGTTTTCTTAATTCAACACGGGAATGGTAAACGAAGATCTTTGTCCGTTCTGTACCAACTCAGAAGTCATCGAACATGGTCTAATATTTTGCAAGCACAGTTATGACACTTGGTGCCGGACCTTCAAATGGCTGAATATCCACTTCACATTGCTGAGATCAAGTTAGACATTCTCACCCAATGGACATCTTTCTTCAGAACTGGGATTAGTAGAGAATTCGGTACAAGCCTTTGGTTTACTATAAATTAGTCTCTTTGCAGAAGGCGTATTTATATTTGAAGGAGAACTTTCATGTGAAGACGTCTAGCTTTTATTTCACTTTGTTTAATTTTTCATGTAAAGGAAATCCAGTTAGCTTGTCTAGCTAGGATATTCTTATCGATCTAGGAAGGCTACTCTTGTAACAACTTACTTTGATCTCACTTTGAGATCCCTTTATTAATATACTCTTTGGTCATTTTAGGATACTAGTCGTCATAGGTGCTAACCTTGTTGAGATGTGCGGCTCTAGTTCTCCTTTTTCGGTCTTTTTTCTTCAAAAAAAAAAAAATCTCAACTAGGTTGGCATCTTTAATGACTCAAAAGATGACTAATATGTGATAATAATAAAAATCCTTGAGAGATAAGGTTGAAACTTTTTTATAAGTGAACTAGTTAGTAAGCAAAGACATGCCAAATATCTCATCTAACTGATTTGCACAAATAGCAACTCCACGGAAAGCGATGGAGGCGGGCGCTCCTTGGATTATATTTGGGCAGCCGCTCCATCATGAGGGTGCTTGTTATGTTGATCATGTTTGACATTTTCGTAGGATCATTTCCGAGGTAATTGGAACTTGTGGGATCCGAGGCTATTAAACTTTGCCTTTGAAACTCAATCTACTTGGAAATATCAAAGAAAGCATAAGTTCTCACAAGTGTCGAATGAATTAACACTTTCTTGCAACTTTTTTTAAAAAACCCTGGAAAGACAATGTGTCTTTTCGAAAGGTAAAAGGTTGAAATGAGAGAAAATTTACAGGTGAGGTCCCCTACTAGGTTGGTTTCCCCACTTGCCTACAAAACTCTTGCTTCTCTTTTATTAAGTAAAATGATACTCAAGATGAATATCACATTAGTTACAAGAGTGAATTAGCTCTGGTTTTACAATGAGATCCGAGAAGTAATCAATTGTTTGTTACATTTAAAATAAAAACCGATATAAGTGAATAGAGGAGAAAAGATGATCCAAACCTGGTTGCTTATCTTCGAACACAAACTTATTCCTTGAAGTCCAAATCAGCCATAAGATAGTTAGCTATAAAGCTGAACCAAATTCTTTGGCTCGAACTAACTTTAAAGTAAGCTTGCCATTGAAGATAGAATGTCACTGCTATGTTTGGAATTGAGCTGCTAAAGTCGAGCCATTTGATTGCATTCATCCAAACATGATAACTCTTTTAGCATAAAACAATTGCATGGTCATTCGATTCTTGAAGCGAACAAAAAAGACAGCCTCTATCTTGCACCGAAGCACAGCCCCTATTAAATAAGAATTGTCTCATCAGCAGCCTTTCATGGAAAATCATTCAAGCCAAGAATCTTTTTTTGGCGGTGTGCAACAATTCCAAATCTGCAAAAAATCAAAAGTTAGTTTTGGCCAATAGCTAGTTACATAATAGCTTGAATAGAAGCTTGACGCAGTGAATATAGTTCCTACTCTCGGTTCCCAAACGAATTAGTCTATTTGAGATGGAAGAAACCACGAAATCTGTCCCCCTACAGCTGATCCTGATTAAAAAATGGACGAGTTTGATAGAATAATCGATGAACGAAGCTCAACGTATCTAGCTTTCAAATTTGGCTGAAGATTCCTCATCCAAAATGGTCTCCCAAAACAGTCTGTGCTCATTAATTCATGATAGCCCTTGCTTATTGATGCATTCTTTTGGTTGCACATCTCGAATAAATCCGAAAAAAATGATATAAGCGATTCGTTTGAGGTCCAATTATCGTACCAAAATTATGCAATCGCCCATTACCAAGCTTAACCCGATAACTAGAGCTAAAAAGATCCCAAAACTGACCTCGGCAACATAATGAATAAATACTCAACCAAATTGGTGACATTTTCGAACGATCATACAATAAAAAATCATGCCAATTCCGAAATCCATGTCGATTGACACAATAAGCATACCAAAGTGATGATAAATCCAGTGATATTAATTTCCAAAGCCACTTAAAAAAATAAGCTTTTAATTAGCTTAAAGTCCCGAATGTAAGAGACCTCCAAGCGAAAGAGGTAAGTTAATTGTGTTCCAACTTATTCTTCAAATCGCACTTCTACTCGCATCACCTCACCAAAGAAAATTCCTCATCATACGATTTAATTTCTCCTTTATCGTGAATGGAATTTTGAAGATTGATAAAAGGTATACCGGTAGAGAAGAAAGGACTGATTTGATGAGAACCATTCTACTCGTGTAAGATAGACAATTTCCCTTCCAATTAGCTAATTTACAAGAAAAATTGGCAAAGTAAGGGGTCCCAACTTGCGATCGGTAGTTTTTTTTTAAGGAAAGTGTTAATTGGGAACTTTTCAATTCGACATCCAAGCTTCGCGGCAAAATGACCAAGGCTACCATTCCCCATGGATCCCCATCAACGAGCTTTCGTGAAAGTTAATGCTCAAACCCGAGATTAATTCGAAGCATTTTAGAACTCACATGAAGTTCGCGACAACGTAACCTTAAGCCTAAAGAAAACAAATGGTATCGTACGTGAATCGTAACAATGAAACATCTAACAAATTATCATTCAAACAAAAATCAAGAAGTATTCCTTGACCCACACTAGCGTCGATTAATTGCTTTAAGCCTTCAATGGCTAGAACAAAAAGAATGGGGATAAAGGGTCACCTTCTTTCACCCCTTTATGAAGCCGGATAGGTTTACATGGCTTTCCATTGATTAAAATGGATGTTGATAATTTCTTACGACAATTGGAGAGCCACGCAATCCATTTCTTATCAAAACCCATCACCGTCATGATCGCATCGATGTAATTTCATGATAAGCTATCAAAGGCCTTGCGAAAATCTAATTTTAGCACTAGGCACAATCTTCTCTTCTTATGGGTTGAATTAATTACTTCTGTAGCTAAAAATGAACATTCGTGGATGCTCCTTCCCTTGATGAAAGCAAATTGATTATTGGATATCAATTCCAGAAGAATTGGCTGCAAGTGACGTGAAAGAAGCTTCACTACCATCTTATATATTCTGTGAATGAGCGCAATCGGTTAGAAATTCTCCAAGGTCGACGTCCCCACTGTTTTCAGAATCAATACTGTAAAGGAAGTCTTTATAGTATTCGGCAAGGTGGCTGTCACAAAAATATCATTGAAAATCCCGATTATATCTCCTTTCAATTCTTCCCAAAACCTTTTATAAAAGAAAAGGTTATATTCCTTAGGGCCCGGAGCTTTATTTTCTTCACAAGATAAAATGGCAGCCCATATTTCATCCTCAGAAAAAAGTTTTATTAAGTCGGCATTTGCGGAGATTGAAACCTTTGCAAAATGTAATCCACGAAGAGAGAATGGGATGATATGAGATGACTTAAAAAGATTCGCATAAAATGATCGAATGGCTGCTATAATGGTGTCCGCATCATGCGTGAGCTGACCGTGGATTTCAAGCTATGAAATTCTATTGTTACGGTAACGTGCTACTGCAATTTGGTGAAAGAAGGTTGTATTTTAGTCACTTAATAAGGTCCACTTGACCTGCAACTGTTGGTGTTTAATATTCTAATTTTTGGGGTGAAGATTCGACAGCACGGTTTGGTACTGCAGCAATGGCCTCGGACTATAGTGTGGATGAGATGTTTGCGGTGAGGGAAAGTATCTTAGATTCAAGATCCTTGATTTGGGATTCCAAATTTCCAAAGTTTACCCGATGCCATGGTTGAATAAAGGAGCTCAATTTGGACAATTTAAAGTTGATATCTCTATCGGGATTGGAATCACAAACTTCCCTCCATTTTGATGGGATGAAGGATGGAAAATCCGAGTGGTCCCACCAACAATTGAGAGTATGGAATAGCATATGACCAACCGAGGTAATTGTTTGATATTGGAAGAGAATCAGCAAGTAATCCGAAAGATTCAAATCCATCGTTTTAATTAAAAGGTTCGGCCATAAGTCCAGAATTCCTCAAGAAACCAAAACCCTATCTATTCTTGAGAAAGAATGCATATTCGACCAAGTGAATTCACGGCCATGGAGCAGTAAGTCAAAGAGTTCTACTTCGGTAGCAAATTCACAGAATTGAGCTATTGATTATGAGAACCTACCCGCCGATCTCTCCGATTCATGCAACACCTCGTTAAAATCACCACAAATTAGAACCCGATGCAATGGTTTAATAAGTGGTAGTAATTCATTCCACATTTGATGTCGTTTGCTCATGATCATAGACCCATAAATCGCAACCACATATAAATCTACGAAGGCGAAATAAGGTGGATAATACACCATCTATCCGTCAAAGTAGTCAAGGTAATGTTGAGTAACGCGGTGTTCCAAGAGAAAATAATTCCACCAGACATGCCTTGGGACGGTGAACAACCGAACATTTCCTTGCTACCACTTCGTTAATCACCTCGCATTTCATTTCCATTAAAACCCAAAATTAAATGTTATATTTGCAAAAAAAAAAATGAATTAAATTTTTCTTATCGCTTTTGTGGATGGCGCCATGATAATTCCAACATATGAATGAAAAAAACATAATAAATATGCATTAGGGTACCTCGGCAGCGGACTTAAGTTCCCACGCTATCATCCAAGGAAGATAAGACAACGTTTTTATGTTTCTTCTTGAAGAGTCCTAATTTGTTGCCAATAATGAAAGTGAGAAAATTCTCCTCATAAACCGAATTCGAAGGCAGTGAACTCGATATTATCCTATTCACATTCCTAATGTCTGGTCATGAAGAGTTGGAGCTACTGATATCAGGGACAGAGTGTGCATTTTCTAGTTAAAAGCTCTATCACGAAGTGCGGTGTTGACTCAATTAAGAGTGCAGCCACTTTGGACTGGAGATGAGGGACCAAAGCACCGAATTTAGAGTGGGAAGGGGGGTTGGTGTTTTGAGATTGCATCACAACCGTCTCCTGAATAGTTTCTGGAACAAAGCTGTTGACCAAGGGTAAATCAGACTTGACTGAAGGGGGGGTGGTCAGATGCCGCATCCGAGACTGCATCGTCATAGCAAGCTATGGCTTGTCTAAAGCTGACCCTAATCACAACAATTACATCACCCACTTGAATGTTTATTGATTTTTTTTTCATATCAATAGGAACCAAGTGTATAAAGGAGACCACATCAAGACGATCCGGTCTATCAAAATTGAAGTCAAGTGAAACCAATTTCCCGAAGTAACTTGCGAGTTGTGTGATTAGGGACTTAGATAGGATTGCTCGGGGAATTCCAAGAAAGTCTGTGTACATCAGACATTCATCCAGAATGAAATCAGCAGGGTATTTCATTACATCATAAACCAAGTCCTGAATTGATAGGCAATCTGATTCAATAAAACCCAACATGGCATCGGTTCAGTGAAAACATAATACTACCCAATTTCCACCAACTAGTGTAGCGAAGTCTAAGGCAAAGTTCCTATCCCTCACCATTGTATATAAATCAAGAATAATATTTATCTATGTTACTTTAACTAGACATGAACAGGTGATCCAAGACGGAGAGGAAGATTCCGATTTCGATTTCATCACTATTTTTATCTTGGCCGAACTATTCACCACAGTCATGTACGATTGATGATCTCTAGATGCATCCCAATATTCATTGGATTTCTTCATTGGTTCCTTTGCAGCTCGACGGATTGGTGCAGGGGGGTGTAATAGGGTTTCGCTATGAATATCTTGATTTGAAGGTGTGCAATCTTACATTCCCAATGCAAACACAGTTCATATGATACAAAACCTGATGCATCGGAAGGGTTCCGTCAATCGTTAAAAATCCAAAGTTGAGATTCCACTTGTTCCTTTTTGTGCACAATGTAAACCTTCCCTATGATCCCATATTTGGTAAGGACTAATTTTATCGCTGTGGTGCCATGAGAGTTTTGAAAATTTTCAAAATAAACCTTATTGTGAACCGTGAATGAAGAGCTATGAGGTGAGGTATAAGCTAGGTTAGGGGTTGTTCGTGTTTGTCGAGGGTGGGTAGGGTGGTGGTGGGATGTCTCTGATGAGTGGTAGTGGGGGTAGGGTGAGGTAGGGTTTCGGGTAGGGTTAGTCATGTTTCTCTTTTTTATTTATCTGATATTCCTAACACGGCTTGTCCCAGCTGCAGAAGGTTGATGAAACATCAAATCCTTTCTTGCAACTTCATGACAAGATCATCATGACTAATACTGATAAAACCATTGATCATTCTTATGGTAAAAGAAATCTACTCAAAGAAGCTTTCTCCCTTCTTCTCGTAAATAATTTTTTATTTCTTTCCAATTTTTACCCTGCCAAGGATAAATATCATCCACAATCACATAATAATTACGATAGCATACGCATTATTTGAATCATCATCTTACTGAATCAATAAATTAAGGTTAAATAATTATAACCTCTCTATGTTTTGATTAAAAGCACTATTACCTCACTATGTTATGAAAAATAATTGTAACCTCCCCGCATTTTAAGTTTTTCATACTATAGCATCCCTGCATATTTAATTATATGCATTTTTTTTTATCAAAATTCTTAACATAAAAAGTATTTGTTGATATAATTAGTTTTATTTTGTTTGTATTATGAGATATGTAATAATAAAAATTACATTTTTGACAAATTGTAAGACATTTTTGTAACTTTCAGCTCGGAATGGCTTCAGGCCCCTCACTTTTGCGGAGGGTTGCTTTATCATGATTTGAATGGCTTTTGTAATTATTGTTTTAGATAGTTTGTGACTTAGCTTCTTCTTTTTTTTCCTTTGTTCTTGCTTTGTAACAACTTTTTATTTTTATTTTAATAAAACTTTAGGGGGGTTGTTTGAAGTGGGGAAGGGCAGGTCCCCCATGGTGTTAGTTCCATAGCCTGCCTTCGAGTGTGGGCTGTGAGCGGCGCTTTCACTGAGGGACTAATATCATCCTCGCTTCTTTCTTCCTGTCCCTAATTTTATTCAAAAAAATGTATAATTTGATTAGATAAAATAATCATAAATAAGTTTTTGAGCAATTTTAATCTATAACATATTAAAATATGATATATAGGATTGTTCATAAACATATGTTATTTTAAAAAATTTGATACAAAATGAAATAATACCAAACAAAAGGAGGTTGTAGTATGAGAAAAATAAAACGTAGGGATGTATAAATTATTTTTTAAAACATAGGGAGCAACTAATGTATTTATACAAAAGACAGGGAAATTATAATTATTTAGTACACAAATTTTATATTTGAATAAAAAAATTTTTATCGCATTTTATAAATGTTTTTACCATTGATTATTTAGTATTTAGTCATATTTCATCGAAAAAAGACTAATGTTTTACTTTTATATTTATTTTAATTTACAGGTGAAAAGAAATACGATTGGACATGTCTCATCAAGATAAATATGTTAGGGTACTATTTTAGTTTTTATTATTGTTTTCATCTTCGAAATGATAATCGGACCGATGAAGTGGGTTATAAATTTAAGATTCAATTGGATTAAGTTATAAGTTATCGAACTGGAATTTTTATTTAATATGTTATTATACTAATAGTTTTAATAATTTGATATTAAACTAGTAATATATAT
>CATIWQ010242963.1:0-27449 GCA_949673415.1 Euphorbia schlechtendalii
ATATACATACATACATACATACATATATATATATATATATATATATATATATATATATATATATATATATATATATATATATATATATAACTTATCTTGAGCAGAGAATTACACAAAAGAAAAAGGATCCTTTCTTTATAAAATTTTCTGTTCAATTTTATTCAGCTTTTAATCTTTAGATTCTTAGAATTCCTTCCTTCGATGATAGCATATACACTCGGTTGAGTTCGCTTAACATCTGTTGTTGTATCCTGGGAGACAGTTTGCCATACACAGGGAAAATTTATCTTAAGGAAATCGATTCGAGCCTCAACAGAACCACTTCGTTCTTTCAAGTAAAAGATTTAGTTCAATATTTCATTATTTTATATTTGGTTTTTTATTATAATACTAATTTCTACAATTTCTATATATTAGTTAATTCAAGTTACTAATATTTCCATTATTGTTTTTCTCTCTATATTTCCATGATTGTTATTCCTCATAGTTTTCTTACACTTCCAACTTTCACTTCCATCGAAAATTAAATCGAGCATGTAGGAAGATACCAGATCTTCTAATTTTTCAATTGTCGGTTCATGCCCAAGCCCTGGCAATTCCAGCTCATTATTTTCATAATGGATGGCGAGCTCTCACCATGGAGCTCGCTATGTCTTTAGTGTTTACCTAGATTGATGCTGCATCGGGATCTACATTGTCCTCCAAACTACGTTTTCTCTTAGGGTCCGCTACCACGACGTCAACATTGTGATCTTCTTCCATTCTAGTGACCATAGTTATACCGAGCTCTAGCAGCTCCTTACGACTATCCTCCAATCCCTTAGCTTTCATAATTGAGTCCGTACGTACGAAACAATATCCAATTTCATCACATAGCCAACGATCTTCCTCTGTTATCATATTATTATGGATGGTAGCTTGGATAAACTGATCATACATTTTCTTAAGCGGTTCTGGACCCATCACGTAGGTATAAGAGGGCATTTTTTTTTTCGGTGAGTTCAAACATTTAACATACAAGGCACATTAAAGGAAGTCATTCATATTGAAATTGGACTTGGACATGGGAAACTTCATTTGTACGTAATCTCATTCTTCTCTTCATTGGTTTTGATAAATTAATCATCACCCTCACTCTTAGGTACAATGGTTTTGAAACATTGAAATTATTATCATCTATCTTTAAAAGGTCACCTCCAAATTTGCTAATTGCTTCACATACTTGTGTATAGATATATCAAATTGGGACTCCAAAGGCTTATTGAGACAATTCTTACTTCAAGACTGCTCGACTCTTCTTGGGGTTGGCAGCAGACTAGGGAAAACAACTTGTTATTAAAACTCAAGGGGGATTCTTCCCAAACCTGATCATAATTACGCTGATGGAAGAAAGTGATTAGAAATCGGTGTTTTGGACCAATCCACTTTATATTAACTCTGCATCATGGCTTCAACAATCTGGATATAGTTCGCCGGACTGCCTTTTCGTTGAAATCACAATCGTTGAAGAGAACTCAAATGTAATAGTTTTCATTTTTAGGTGCAAGTGTAATAGGGATCTGAATACGGTCCTCTTCTTTGTTCTCTAAAGCTAGCTCTTTGCACCTGTTTCGAAGATCTTCGGTATCAACAACGACTAAGACAACAAACTCTAGTAAGGGTTAGAAATTTTTTTGTGTCGGAGTTTAAAACTTTAATTATCTTTTAGTATTATTAAATAACTAGATATATTAGTCTACGCAGTAACCAATTCTGAATTAGTCTGTTAGTGTATTCTACATTATTTTGTTGCAGGAAAAAATTTAGAAATTTTATTTTCTATTAAAAACATGTTATTTTCCTATATTTTGTGTCAACAATTTATTAAAAAAGTTTCGTTCAATATTTTGTAAGTAAAACATGCCCATGTAAAATGTATATGGATAACATTTGATTAATTTTGGTGATTCTTTAAAGAGACTGTCTTTTTACTCTATCATTGAACCTTCGCTGTCGTTTCACTTTCTTTGAACTCAAAAGTGAATAATTATACTATGTGTAATTTGTTGTATAAAATTGCTATTTCTGATAAAAAAAAAATACAAGTTATTTTTATGAATTAAATTTATGGTTTACTTAATATCATGGACTAGTCACAATTTTTTACTATCGAAACTATTTTTTATGTGATATTTTTGGTATTTAGATAATGTAACATTTCCATGTAATTATAAAAAAAATTTGTGAGCAGTAAAACTTTTTGACGGCTTGATTAATTGACTTTGATAAATTGACCATTAAAATTTTTCAACCGCTTATAAATCGAGCAGTAATGCTCAGTGTTTTAAAAGGTGTTATACGCTAGTCGAGCCATTGAAGATGAATCAGGGATTAGGCGGAGATTAATCGGGACCTAGACGAACTTAGACGCTAATCAGTAGGGTTTAGGCATTAGGCGGGGACTTTTAAAATAGTGGTAAAACTTTGCCTTAAATTGAGCAGTAAAATTTTTAACGACTTGATAAATCTAGTAAAGCAAGTATTAGCATTAAATTGAATAAATTGACCTTTTTTTTATAAAAAAAATTATCTCGTTAGGATTTGAATAATAAAAAAAATCCCACCACACTCGAATGTGGACTCGAACATGTGATTTATAAGATCATAGCTTCATGACTCAATCAACTAAGATAAGACATTTGTCACAACAGAATAAATTAACCTTGGGCCATGTTCTCTTCAACTTTTGAAAGCTAAACTGAACTAAATTTAACTTAATTGAACTTAACTTAACTGAACTTAACTGAACTGAACTTAACTGAAATTATTTTAGTGTAAATTTATAACTACACATAGCTGAACTGAACTTAACTTAACTTAACTTAACTAAATTGCAATTAAACATGAAGACTTTAATGTGAGGCCCCTTTACAAAAAAGTATAGACTAAAAGATAACTAATTGCATAATGTAGAATTAAATAGTTTTTAATATATATATCACATAAATTAAATAAGCAAAAGTAGTGTTTCACGTAACAAAAAAAAAAAAAAAATACTGCTCACATAACAAAAAAAGTTTATTTTTTGAGTCCATACTAATGTATGTAGATAGGATATAATTAAAATAAAAGTAATTTAGGTTTGCCATAAAATGATTTTTTTATGTGTGATTATATACTATTTAAAGGAATTTTTTTAAATATTTTATGACTGTCATGAAGGATATTTTTTCGAACTTACAAAATTAACCAAAAAATATCTCTATTATATTAATTTAGTTTTAGTCATGTTTTGAATAATGATATTATTGGAAAAGCTTTTCCTTTATCAAATTATCTCTTCAATCAAACAATTTTATAATAATTGTACTATGCATAATACTTAACTTATTAGATTACTTTAACGGAATTAGCAATAATTCTCTTCCTTCCAATGATAAAAATTGTAAAATTGAATTCATTGTTGTAAATATATTTTATATGTAACATATATAGAATTAATGTCCATTAATCCCTACCATTTATATATATTAATGTGTGTAATTTGTGTCTTTACAAGTACTTAGACTCAGACTATATATAGGTTTGTTGAACAGAACACATAAAATAGATGAACAAGAAGATATGAATTCCATATTACTTTCTCTATATTTATCTTCTCTACTTTCTTCTTCATTAATGTAATACATATTTTTGTTTGTATATTCATAATATTTTTAACACGTTATCAGCACAAATTCGCTCTATGGTCAATAGCAACAAGAATATCATCCGGTTGATATGATGATTGTGATGTTACAATGGTGGACATTATGAAGATTCATGGAATTCGATAGATCGGAAAATTTTCTTCTCTATTTTCAATTTTAATTTTTATTGTTAATATTTTATACTCGATCTTAATTTCCTCATTTTGTTGGATATTTGTATTGACAAAATTAATGCAAATGAAAAACGATGTTTCTTTCTACAAGAGTTAAAAAACTTCCCTTTTGACCATCAAACCATTTGGTGATGTATATTGTTAGTTTTTTTTTACTTTTATTTGATTAAATTTGATTTGCAAATGATGTTGTAATTGTCAAATGTGTATATTAATAGTAGATTATTGAATATCCTGCAGATCTTTGAATTAATTTAAAGGAACTGTATTACCATATGCTAGCAAATACCACTAGAAGTGGAAAATCAAATTGAGGCCTAATAACCACCAGAAGTGGAAAATTGAATTGATATTTTGATAAAAGGAAATGAATTTTTTCTGATATTTATTGACGTCAAGGCTAATGAAGCAATTTCATATATTGAAAATAGCCAAATATTATATGATTTGAAAATAATTGAAATGAATATTACCATAGTATCGAGTAACACAAATTGTTGAAGGCTCTAGAAGAGTCGATACATATTTTGTAATTTTTCCAGAAGATCAAGAATTAGTGTATCAAGGGGATAAAAATTTGTTCAATGCTTCGGAAGAGCTAGTATTAAGGTACTAAAGAAATAAAAAATAATTGTTGAATGTTCCGAAAGAGCTAATATTATGTGTCGAGGGCACAAACAAATTATTGAATGGTCTGGAAGATCCAACATTAATATGCCAATGAGATGATTATTATAAATAAAGTATTATATTCCCTAATTTCTCACATATGGTGTTTTAAATCATTCGCAAAAATAAATATTATTGAAAATGTGAATATCTTCATGATACATATATTTTCTGGCCAGTTTAACTATAAACTTGAAGTTTATATATTAAGATAATTAGAAAATTTGGTACGATCGACTAGGTCATCCTAGTTGGATAATGATGAGAAATATAATAGATAATGCACATGGGCAACTATGAAGAAACTAGAAGTTTCTACATGTTGCTTATTCGTAAGGAAAATTAATCCTATAACTTTCTAGAAATATGGTCGAAAATGAATTCTCTATTATTTGTAGATAACATATAATGTGATATATGTGGACTAATTCATCCACAACATAAATCATTTAGTTACTAATATAAATACACTTTCTGAAGAAGTACAATCACAACTAAATGGACACATTTGTGTTTTTTTTATATCAGTTGGGATTAAAATTGAACATACTCATATG
Organism: Euphorbia schlechtendalii; assembly: GCA_949673415.1. Lineage (NCBI taxonomy): Eukaryota > Viridiplantae > Streptophyta > Magnoliopsida > Malpighiales > Euphorbiaceae > Euphorbia > Euphorbia schlechtendalii. The sequence continues at coordinate 5,089 of CATIWQ010242963.1, forward strand.
TTCATACTTAAAATGATTTCGTAGAACCATGTATTAAATATTTGCATTTGATTGCACGATTAATTATAAAAAGTGAACAAATCTTCATATATAAGTGTGAGATATGCAATATTGCATGCAATAATTTTATTTTTATGTCTAAGATTAAAAAGTTATATTTATTATTTACCCTATAATAGCTTTTGGCCATGAGTCCAATATTTATCATCTAAAAGTTTTAAATCATGAAGCATTTGTTCCTATAAATTCATTATAATAAACCAAAATAGGTCATAAAAAGAGATTAGAAAATTATATTTGATATAAATCTCTATCAACAAAGTATATCTTGAGCCTTTAAAATACATATGTTTACTGCCGTATTTGCAGATTGTCGATGAAAATATTTTCCCAAAATTAGGGGGGAGAAAGTACAAATATAATTTTGGAAAAGTCATTTTAATATAATGTTCCATCGCCCGATTACTATTGAAATTCCTGAATGAAAAATTAACAATAACGCTATATAAATATAATACGTTTGAAGTGTGGATAATCAATTGGTTTAAATGATAAAATACTTGAAATTTGTTGACAATAAAATATGATTGATGATAAATTTACTAATATATATACTTCCTGAAGAAGTGTTAACACCTGAAGTGCAAGCACTTGAAGTGCAAACACTTATAGTTGTTTGAAAACCATAATTGAAATAAATTATATTAGTACTTGTAAAAGATGAAATTGATATAAAATGATCATATACCATATTTTTCCTATTATGTGGTAACAAAAATATGAACCATGAATCGCAGTTTATTCAAGAATGTCAAACCATATATGATTAACTAAAATGTAAAGTTTTAATTTTAATTTAAGCATAATTGTTTTCTTGAAAATGAAAAGTATTCGGACTTGTAGTTCGAAGACGATAAGGGGATTAAATTTGTGTTGTACAAATGGTTTTTTAATTAGAAAAAGAAATGAGAAAATGTAGTGAGATATTAAACAAAGCTTCTTATAATATTTCTCTAAACCCGGGATGATTATATGGAGACATATTCTCCTGCGATGAATCCAATAACTTTTCGACATCTCACTAGTTGGGAAGTGTAAGAAAAAGTAATTATGTACTTGATGAATCTTATTACAAATTAACTACGTGGATTTACTTGATATTGAAATTTACATCAAAATCCCTAAAGGATTTATATTGCTGGAAAAGTAGGGCAAACAATACCATTTATTTGATAAAATTGTGAGGATATATGTATGAATTAAATCATTTTGGATACATGTGGCAAATAGATAGCCATGGAAGATCAGACGACAGTTTATGAAAATAATGCCGTCATTATTGCTCATTTGAATGATATGTTTTGACCACTATATATTTGAGGAAAATTAAAATTGCTTATGAATATCGTACTCTTTTTCCTCGCTAAGTTTTTGTTCCACTGGGTTTTTCTTAGCAAGGTTTTAACGAAGCAAATTCATAATGCACAGATATATTCTTGCGAACATGGAAAGTAAACATGACACTCTTTTTCGCTTGACCAAAGGTTTTGTCCCATAGGGTTTTCCTTAGTAAGGTTTTTAACTAGGTAGTGTCTCATTCGCGAATACGGACATCAAAGGGGAAGTGTTGTAAATACATTTTATATGTAACATATATAGAATTGATGTCCATTAACCCCTACTATTTATATATATTAATGTGTAGGTAACTTGTGTCGTTACAAGTACTTAGACTTTGCCTATATATAGGCTTGCACACAACATATAAAATAGATGAATAAGAAGATATGAATTCCATATTACTTTCTTTATATTTGTCTTCTCTCCTTTTTTATTCATTCATGTAATACATATTCTTGTTTGTATATTCATATCATTTCTAACATTCCTTAATTTTGTTTAATAGATTTTTAGGCCAAATGCATCAAGACCCCCCTGAAGTTGGCTCAGAAAACCCGATGCTACCCTCAACTTTCAAAAGGACCAGTTACCCCCCTCAACTTGGAAAAAAGGACCAGTTACCCCCCTTAACTTGGCAAAAATGTACCGGTTTACTCCTTCAAATGCCACATGTCAACTTTTGGTTAAAGAGAGAAAAATGACATCTTTGAAAAGTCAAACCAACCAGATTCTAACATGTGGCATTGAGGGGGCTAACTGGTGCATTTTTGCCAAGTTAAGGGGGGTAACTGGTCCTTTTGAAAGTTGAGGGTGGGATCGAGGTTTCCGAGCCAACTTCAGGGGGGTCCTAATGTATTAGGCCTAGATTTTATGATTGAATTCATCTTGAACAATTAACATTTTAAACATAAGTTCACATTCATGAGTTACTCGTATATTAACACATTAACTGGAGTTTTGACTTTATAATAATAAAAATGACAAATGCATGAAACATTTCACTCTAATGCATGGTATGGAAAGAATCATACATCATATAGTGAATTGTTGACAAATTAATTTGATAATCAACAGTTCAAAATCATGAATTATTGGTTTCACATAGAAAACCTTATCATTGTTACAAGACTCCCCTTCAACTTATAATATAGCAGTCACTTAAATTTTTTTATTTGTAACAATGTATAAACTAATATTGGATTTAATTTTCATCAGAGTCATTATTAATGAGAAATATGAATAAGACACATTTTTATTGAGATTGAAGAGCATATTTTTTATCACAAAAAAAGGAAAAGCATATTACTTTGGATGATTGTTTAATGGAAGTGAATCATATTCTTAATTGGTCATGTCCATAAACGTTAAGAGTCGTTTCAAACACCAATTGTAATAGCATAGGTTACATTACATAGCACATTAAAATGTGAATTTAGGTTTATAGAAATCGCGATCTGTGGTGTTATTTAGGTTAGAGTCAATGTAATTATTCTAACTTATAATAAGTGTTTGAAAAATTTCTTCATTGATTGATTTGAAAAATGGGCGAAGCCTCTTACATTTGTGGGTAGAAGGCCATTACAAAATTTGAATGATAGTTACTCGCCGGAATAGAATTTGCGCAGTGACGTGGCTTTCCATGTTCTTGACAACAATTGACTCCCCATGGTGGAGAGCTTGTATGTGTTAAGGCCAATCTTGTTGGTGATGTGCAACTATCCTTCCCTCTTGATGCCAAACTAGCCCTTGTCATCTTGCGCCTGAGCGTGATCCGTGTTCCTTAGCACTAGATCATTCACCTCAAAATTTCTTGGCTTCACCTTCTTGTTGTGAAGGTTAGCGATGCGCCTTTTGAACTCGGTCATGCGGACCAACACACACTCTTCGCTCCTCTAAGCTATTAAGATTCTAGTGCAATAGATCGTTAATTGGCAAACCCTTCAACATGGTGGGAGACTCTAGCACTGGGAGCACCCATGTGAGTAAGGATTACCGCTTCAATTCCATAAGTAAGGAGGAAGAGTGTTTCACCGATGGCTGAGGATGTTGTTCTGCTCGTCAAGCCAAGAGGAGCCCTTCTCATGGAGCCGAGCTTTTAAAATGTCCAAGTTGGTGCGATTTGTTACCTGTATCATCCCAATTGTTTGTCGATGGGAGATGTTGGAGAAGTGTAGTAAAATCTATTGATTTTTTCAGTAGGTTTCGAAGGCGTTGCATTTGAATTAAGTGCCATTGTTAGAGATGATGGTGTGGGACATGTCGTGCTGTGCAAGGATGCTCTTGCTGAAGAAGGCAATGATTTGCTTTAATGCTATGCTGGGCAACGATTTGGATTCAACTTAAGTGATCCTTGGTAACGAGCATCCACCTCCTTTGGCCTACTGTTTGAGGGAGACGGCCGATGAGATTTACTTCCCAAGTGGAGAACGGCCACGCTGATTGGATGACAATCCAAGGCGTCGATCATGCATTATGTAATCGAAAAATGGCAAATATGTAACTTTTTGTGTTGTGTGGTTATCGATCATGGTACCATGATCATCAATGGTAGTAAGGAATCCACTGATCACGGTACCGAAATCGAATTCTTAACAAAATGTCTGTTATACTATTTTTTCCCGTTCAACCTTTATTTTGCAACTTTGCTCGAGCTGATTCATGTTCTTGCCCACTGTAGGTCCTTGTTTAAATGTTTGGGTGAATTGTAAACTTGAAATTAATTTTTGTCATGTGGTATTTGCTATAGTTTAGTTTTAGACTTAAATAACCTTATTTTTTCATCTTTTTTTCTTTAAATGAATCATAGTTAATATGTTTGTATTAAATGGAGAATATTGGTTAAATTAATGTTTGTAATTTTAAATTGGCTGAAATAATGAATAAATAACTTTTTCCAAACTCGAATCTCTATCTTAAGGTATATAATTATCCTTGAAAACGATGTTATACCAAAATTTTCCTAAAAGAGATTATCCAGGTGGCGACTCAATATTTTAGCTTAAGATTTAGGTTCCTAAATATTTTGAATTAGCTTTCCTTTTTGAAGTTGAGTTTAATGGAAAGAAATCCTTGGCAAATCCCGAATAATAAAATTTCCTAAAAAGTAGTGATTAACCTAAAAAGGAAATATGCCTCGATTTGTCCCGGATACTAGACCCAAAAATTCGCCCGTTAACATCGATATTTGATTATACCTCGAGGGTGCATCAAGAGTAGAAAGGACTGGATTGTCAGTAGCGGATTTGACAATCCCGTTCATGGTTATCAATAGGTAGCTATCTTTGGGGCAAGTCTTGTTGAGATCAGTAAAATCCACACACATCAGATAGGAGCCGTGACTTCTTCACTAACATAAGATTGGTCATCCACTCCGGGTATTGTACTTCTCGATTGTGCTTCACTCTCAAGAGCCAAGCTACCTCTTGTTCAATGGCCTTATACCGCTTATGCCCATGATTTTGCCTCTTTTGCTTCACTGCTTTAGAACTTGGTTTGATTTTTGCCACCTATAATGTCCTCCGGCTTCTAGGAAAATGATACCTTGTTAGCCCTCAACACTTTGATGACTTGCTCCTTCACATCCTCGAGTAAGGCTTTCGATACTCGAACTCCTTCCCTTTGACAAGGGTTATGGCCATCATCACATTGGTCGACGATGGCTTCTCCCTCAGCTCTGGCTCATTGGTTGATATTCTAAATGGTTCGACCTAAAACGATGCCATATAGGTTTCATGGGCTAGCTTATGGCTTCCTCTGGTCATGGCCAAACCTTGATGCTGGTTAATCAAGATAGTAATTGAACACGTAAACTTGCAAGGTGGAATTTCAAAACTTAAAATTAACCCTAAAAGATCTCCTAAGCATGTCATGATTGATATAATTTAAGTTGAAACATTTTATAGATGCTATTAGGTTTATAAAACTTATTAAAAGAAACCTAACGTCTAAGTTAAGAGCATTACCAGTTGATGCTTGCCTTTCCTTGGTTCGGTGTTCCCTTAGAGTAATTTGGAAGAACTTCGTTAGCACTAGCTTCCAATCTAGGACAGCCTCTACGATTTATCCACACGGATCTTCAGCAGCCAAAACCTCAGTTTAGGAAGAACCCGTTGGTAGACAGCAGCTACTAGACTTCTCGAAGACCAACCCGAAAATATTAACTAAGAAAGGCTCACTTCAAATAGAAATAATCTTTAAAAGAATTCTTACGATGTTGGAGAAACTCATGGAGGATCAGAAAAAAACTCGCAAAGAAAAGATGTCGAACTCAGAGAGAAAGGCTGAGCTGCAGTACTGGAGAAAGGGGAATGGGGGCAGCTATTTATAGGGAGAAGGGGATCTGAATGCTCCCCTTTTTTCAATGTGGGATAGGGGAAACCCTATTCCATAAATGGGTCAACTGCGCGAATCCGGTTCTGCAATAGTAACCAATACAATACACTCCTTCCATCAGATTAAGTACCATTCATTTTATTGAGTTCAGATTAAGTGTCAGCTCATGTAATAGCTGTAGCTATCCTGGAATTAGACTTGTTCACGAAGAACACCACTAGCCATAATGTATCAAGATTGACTAGAAACTCGTTTTATCAATCTTATACTCTGATAAGAGGTTTATGAGTGTGTCTCTTCAACAAGAGGCCTTAAGGTACATCTCTCATTATTTCACTATATTGGGAGCAATGGATCCCATCTTGACTACTCAGTTTATCAACATGTGAACATCACTATATCCGTAATCACCCGCATCATCCTGATCACCAGAGTATGAATAAATATGACCCAAAGTATAGCAACTCATACATAAGGTAACCAGTATCTTAGGTTTGAGGGTACTTGTATTGCTACTGTAATAAGACATGACACTAACACATGGATATAGTTATTTCCGAGTGTCTGTCTTATGTCGGTCTTCAATGTATTACCCTAATACATTCATGTGTTAACTCAAGGTATCAACTTCAGCTCCTGAGATCGGCTACTTGGATCTAATCTAATAAGTAAGCCTACACATGTTAGTCTGTCTGCTTCATTGATGTCCAATCTTAATGAAAGTATGACTAGGGATATTTAGACCATTCATAGTAACATGTACGTGCAGTTCTCACACAACATAGCTACTACTATGTCCTTGTACTTTTACGCTGTGAAGTAGTCACAAGCTTTGTCTTATCAATGCTCATATATATAATACCACACACACACACACAATGATACCAGCAAAATACATAAATTAAACAAACATTGATAAAACAACGAAGGTGCCTTTATTATTAATAATAATAATTTGAAATTATTTGAACATCATAACTAATTAAGATATATCCCCCTAATTGCCTCTAGGACATACATCATGTCTAACACTTGGTACTTCAGGATCTGTAAATAAGTATACAACAAGTTGATAACTCTGCCGGACCCAATGACTAGTAGTCTCCCCAGTATCACATTGTACGTGAGTAGGTAATCAATCATAAGCAGCTCGGCTCACATCTTCTAGGCTAGACCTGCATCATCTGACGTCATGGCAAAGTTAGCAAAGCAGCACATAGGGACCGCGTTGCCAATCAACCTAATAAAGGGGGTCTGATGTTGGATGAGGTGGTTGGGATTTTTACCTAGGCCGTTAAAGGATTTCTTCGTTATGATATTCATCAAGCTGCCTATGTCCACCAGTACTCGATTAACCAAATAATAATTTATAATCATCTCGATGATTAGGGAGTTTTTTTGAGTGAGTGGTCTCTTCAAGTGGGAAAAGTTGTAGCAAATGTCAACACTCAATGTTATCATAGTGGTAAGTGGACTTCCTCTTTCTCTTGTTCGTGATCGACCCACCTCCTATGACATGTATTACACCACGTTTGGAGTAGTTTCCCTTTGTAGGGGTCTCTCATCCCTTGATCACTCCTCTCTCGACCGGTCCACTCCGGGGGGCCCCTTCAATTTTCTTCTCTTTTACCCCTTGGGTGAATCTGTTCAACTTGCCTTCAAGAGTTCTCTTATCTAACTCCTTCACCAGCTCTTGGCAATCTTTATATAATGTATGAATTGCTTGTTGAAGTCACAGTACGTCTCAATCTTGCCACCACCTCTCACCCTTGGTGGGTATTACAAATCATTCTTGTTTCTCTTGATCTAGAATAATACTTCCTTCTTCTTTGTGTTGAAAGGAATGAACTACTTTATTTTCCTTGTTTGAATGTCAGATCTATGACCTTGGTCACCTCTTCAATGGTTAGTGTGGTGGGTTGTGTCTTCCTTGGCGTAAACAATTTGCTTCTGAGTCTTCTTACGAGTCTCCCACCAAACCCATTTCTATGTCTTATGCATAACGAGGGGCAAATCTATCAGCTCGTTCATCATGGAATCCTTTGCCAGGTTTGCACTTCAGTAATTGTCTACCATTATATCCATCGCAATGTCAAAATTGAAGTCAGGGATACTCTAAGATGCCTTCTAGAATCTTTCCACATATTTCTCCAATAACTCCTCTGGCTTCTAGTGGATCAGTTGCAAATCTTGCATTGTCTTCTTAGGAGGCATTGATGTTGTAAAGTATAAGACAAATCTCTCAACCAGGTTGTCAAAGCTCTTGACAGATCCTAGCTTCAAGGTATCAAAATAGTGAGTAGTTGGGGCCACCAGTGTTGTGGTGAATAGTTTACACATCATGGCATTATCGACCTCCATTTATTGCTTGTAGTAGCTCACGTGCGTCATGGGTTTGTCCGTTCCTGCATGCGCGACTACTTGAAATTTTTGAATTTAACCTCTTTAATCTCTACGGAGTATAGAGAAGTCACACTAGCTACCTCCGGGATCGGTGCCTCCACCCCTGCATTTGACAATGAGTGCCTCACTCTCTCTTCCACCACTTTGTCTATCTTCCTCTCCTTCTTGGCTTTGCTATTTTACCTAAGCTTCTTAACCGTTCATTCGGTAGAATCTTCAAACTCTAGGGATCGCAACCTCCCCTTATTGTTATCATCTCTCTTTGGCCAGGGAGGGTTGGGTTTTGTGCACAAGCATCATCTCTGAACTTTGCTCTGAATCTAACCCTTCTATAAACGAAGTTTTTGCGTGAGCTTTTCCTTTTCCTTTCTCCTTTTTCCGCTACATCTGTGAGAGAGTGGGGCGTCTACTGTAATGTTGAGAGTGGTCGCCGGAAGACGTCGGTTGATAGTGCACTTTCGCAAGAGGCGTTTCCCAACATCGGTGATGTAGTTCCCATAGCGTTTCTTGATCATTAGAGTGCCTGAGCCAACATCTTCATTGTTTCTTGCAAGACGACCATGGAATCTGCCTACTGCTTGGTCAACTCTGATTGCTCCATAATGGCGGCCATCAAGTTGGCAAAGCTGACTTGGGACTGTTTTCTTGGAGGGTTTTATGTAAGATTTCTTAATGTGTGAGACTCTAGGAGGGTACTCTTGGGTGTTTGAGTGTTCAAAAGAGAGGCATGGGCGTCATGAACCACTTTGCTCCTAGATTCCGACATCTTTGGAAACAAGGTTGTACCCTTCACCATCTTGGAGTGATCTCTGTTTTTTGAGGAAATGCTCATGTTGGTTTCAATCCACGCTCACCGCACTAATTTGATGTCCAAATAAGGTATGGACCGAACTTCATTCTTTAGGGAATGGATGAACCGACCCTGGTTTTTTGCAAAACAATGTTTGGTCGGAAGTTTGACGTCAACACTTTGATGATTAAGTTAGTAACGAGATGTGAGTAGGTGAAAGTAATAAATTCGGTATTAATGTGTACATAATATGTGAAAATTAGGGTTTTATAAAGGGTTTTGATGTACGCAAGACATAGCCGGGCCCACCTGCCACATTTGTCGGGTTGTCACGGGCGACGAGGCTATGCTTGCATTAAATGAGGCCGCCTTGTTGTTGGATCTCTGTATGCGATAGTACTGACGCTGATGTCGGTGTGTGCACGACCGAAACCAAGGGACGAAACCGGCAATGTGACTTGCTCTGCTCCAAGCAGCTTAATCGGTTGCTTGGAGGGCTTCGATTCAGCTGATGGATTGGAATCGCGTGCTTTGAGGCTCCATAGTTGGTTGATATCACTTTATCCGAGTCTAGCTCATTAACTTCGTTAAAAACCGAACGTTATTAGCCAGTCCGCTATACATCAACCATAACGTACGTAAAATATGGAGAGCCGATTTTATGTACCAAGTGTAACACAACATGGTCTAGTAAGATGCAAATGCAGGGTCTCACGGTTTTAAAACACATGTTTTGTAATTGAACAACTCTTTGTACACATGTTATTCACAGATTAATTACAATATTTAATTTTAAATGCATGTTGTGTGTGCTGTAATTATAGTTCAACATTAATTAGAAAAATATGACCACGGTGAGTGAAAGTTTAAGCAAACACGAATTGGAAATTCCAACCTATAAGTAGGGATGGGAACGGGTCGGATCCGGATCGGGTCCAGCTTGGACCCGGTCCGGATCCGTTTGAATATATTGGATCGGGATCCGATCCGGATCCGTTGGATCCATAATTTTAATATCCAGATTCAGATACAACGGATCCCACGGATCCGGGTTCATAAACGGGTTTAAAATGGATCCATGTAATTAACATCAAATTCTTAGTTTCAGCTTCCATACTTGTAAATTTCACCTTATTTTAAACAGTTTACATGCTCATTTAATTATGTTCATGCAATTGAATTTACGTGGATCTCAAATAATATTAATTATCTAATATTTTCGGGGTAAATAATAAATAAAAAAATACAACTAATCTTTAGTTACGGGTCCGGGTCAGGATCCGGGTTTCATTGTAAAATCCAGACCCGGATCCGTATCCGTTTTTCTGGACCCAGATCCGAGGGATCTATAAAATTAAAATCCCGACTCTAGAAAAGAGATCATGATCCCGGGATCTACGGATCCGGACCGGGTCCAGGATCCGATGCCATCCCTACCTATAACACAGTTCTTATTTTATGTGCAAATAAATAATTTCAAAATACTTTCTAATTTTACACACTGAACTTAAAATTGTTTAAGTTTATTGAATTTAAATGTCGTAATCAGAATATAATGGTTAAGATGTCGTAGTCAGAATAAAGTATTGCAATAAATAACTGAATTATTTCACGTGGACTAGTTTATCTCCATTTACAAATCCACATTTTGTTTTTGTCGGTGTAATATATATGCATATTCTAACAACAATGCTCAGCCCCTAATATTTAAGTGGACAATAATATAGACATCCAAAATTAATAAAAGAAACTTGGAAAAATAGCATACATAACATATTTATATAGATGTGCAAGTCCTCTTTTTCTACTTCAAAATCCAGATCCTCTTTATAAAACTTGTATAGACATCATCCTTAATTGTCTCATCTTTTATCAAGTCAAGAACTTGTTCAAGTTCAACATCTGCTCTTTTCCATTAAGCAACAAATTAAAGATCAAGCTATAACTTTTAGTTGTTTTGGATTAAAAAAAATAATTGAAAAAATTATAATAAACAGTAATAATTAAAACCAAAGAAGTTTCACATATATAACTAAGTCCGACCTTTAAGAGGGCTTATAAATAATTTCTGCAAAAGAGAGGAAAAAAATTATTTAATAAAACCATTAAAATATAGGATGTATTATCATTGCGTTAGTATTAATCCCTTTTTGAAATATGTATGTGTGTATATATATATGGAAAGATATTCTTTAAATTTAAATATATAGGTGGCTTCCAATTTTAAAAAATAGAAAACTATTCTTCATATTTATTCAGAAGAAACAATTTCACAGAATCAAGACATTATTTATGGATCACTTTTTGCACTTACATAGCCATACTTCTATTCTTAGTGTAATAGTAGTCCTAAATGTAGAGTTCTAGACCTGTTCAGAACTGGTTTGAAGGCCAATGGGTTGATTCCCTTGCGAGGGTAGTAATATGAACATTATAAAAAAATTTAGTATGTATATTATTAGCATGATGGTGTGATAATAAACAATCAGGTGTTATTTTTATTCCATGAAAATCCCCAGACCCACGCTGTTACATGACTCGAACCTGAGCCGCCTAACCCCCCCTTACATCTTGGCATGCCTTGAGCCCGTAACAATTATATATAAGACATTGACACCAATGATTCTATGAATTGCCCACAGTATAGTGAAAACAAAAAACTCTTCAGCAAGAAAAATATTTGCGACCCTTATCTTCAAGAGCTACTATAAAATCTTTACGCTACAAATAATGTGTACTGTACAGGAGACATTTATCTCGGTCCATCGCTAGTGTTCATGCATTGTCAACACATACAACTATGATGGAACTAATACAACATTAGTAACACAACCCTCAGACTCGATCCCTTGTTTTCACCAAACGTTTCAAGCTTCTATCTAGGATGAATTCCAAAAAATATTGAGATGATATTCTGTATTAAAAGAAGTCCATGCTATACACTATGTTATATGCCATTGAAGCAGAGCACTGAGTTTTCACGAGATTCCTAAAGCAAAAGAGTCGGAAATTGGAAGACAAACTAATACCGAAGAGCATGGAGTTTTGGAAGAAACACTCATCACAGCACTATATAGGCTCAAGTACAAAAATTTCTTGACCTTGTACACTGAATGATCTGAATTATCAGCCACATGAGTAAAAACCAAGTCTTTCAGTCTCAAAAAGTACATTTTTTTCCTAGAGCTACTGCAAAATCATCAAGAATCGTGCAAGGCAATTTAAACATTCAGCAAAACTGCGACAAAAATATGTAAAAATTTTATGCCATGTCTTAAAGTGAAGCGTTTGAATGTTTTTTTTTTTTTTTTTTTTTTTTTGCACCAGCTGATGCAAGAAAATGGTAAAAAAAATCTCAATCATATTCATAAAATGAAAAGATAAAAGGTAACCCTAAAACAAGGACAAGAATGGGATGACACAGACAGCACCAAACTTATCTTTTAAAAATGATAAAGAATCAAAGACCAAATTAAATGTTAGTATCATACGATGAAATGTAAGAAAAAGCTCAATCATGCCTTAAAAAGATAGTGTCATACCTTACATCATAATTGGCTCACAAAAAAGATACCAAAAAAGATGCACTTTCAATAGTTTACAAAATATTTGACCTGTGATGTTTAAAACAGAATATCAACGATATAAGCCTTAAACTCGAATGTTGTCCTGTTTGGATTAATAAACGATGAACAAATTTAGCTTATATAAGCTCTTCACTTTCACCAATCTTGCCTTCATCGACTTGCTTTTAACATTCCTTTCAATTTCTCTACCTACTACTTATTCTAATTTGGACTACAAATAGTTCACTAAAACACATATTTCTTGAAGTTGAGCTTACAGGTGTTTGAGTGTTACAGGAACAAAAGACAAGACCAAGTTGGCTCAAGAGATTTAAGCCATAATATTCATTGTTGATATGGTAGAATCTATCTTGATTATAGAAAAGAAAGCAGATAACCACATTTTAGAAGGAATTCAAATCAATTCATACATAAAATGAATCGAATTCCTTCAAAAACTGAAGTTCCAGACACACTAAATTGTTTCTACAAGAAAGGGATAGAAGGAATGAAGCTAAAACTACACAATGGAACACACAATAAGCAAAAACTAGTACGCTTCTGGAATTCAAAGCAAAAATAACGACCTAACACAAAAGAAGCAATAGTGAAAGCAGAGAAAGCAGAAATACTTTACCAAGAACAGAACGTGCCAGACAAAGAAAAATCAGGTATAAAAGTATCACTAAATGAATCCATACATGAAGACACCTTTTTAATGTTTCAGATGATTAAAATAACATGCAAAGAAAAAGACAAACGGAACCTCGTGGTTCAGAAAAGCTTCTGAGCTTTACAATCAATTTTATCGATCAATAAAGAAAACTTTAGGAATACATGCATCTTTATATAACTGTGCATCTACTCTTCTACCATATAGCGTATCTAAAAAAGTTGAACAACAGAGATCAACACAGCAAGTATATGTTTATTTCACAGATACCAATCAGCCATGCCCCCAAGGGCCTAGCATGTATCATTTAAAATAATCTCCAATTTCAAAACAATTGCTTTTCAATTACAAGGGCAAAATAAAGAAAAAAAGTTTTACCTAGTGATTGCTTTGCCAACATGATGCAATTTCATCTCAGTTTTTTGGCCTACGAATTACTATGGAACCTGAATTACTACACAAATACACAACCACAACTTCTGTAGAGCCAATTGTAAGAGCGCTCTTATCTCACACGTGACACGTGCGTGACACGTGTTCTTGTTTTTTATTGTAAAATTCTAGCATGTAAAATTTTAGCTTAAACATTATAACATGGAGCGGAAACGAGTAGATAGAAGTCAACATGAAGCAAACATAAACTGTAAGTTAGTGATTTGCAGAATTTATCTCACACATTCCTATGCAAAACTTATGGTGAAATTATGAGAAAGAAAGGAAAAAAAATCTTTCTAGCAATTGGCATGATCTACCTAGCAGCTATTCTAACATATCAACACAACAGATAGTTAAGAGAAACTATGTGATATTAGTGTATAAACTATAAACTTGGTGCAAAGGTATCAAGAAATAAGCATAGGTTTTCTTCGAGAAAAATGGGGTGAGATAGAGAAAGAGAGGAAAGATGAACATTGCAGAACTGCATAAACTTCTCTTTGCAAAATGAAATCCACAACAGATACAACAAGCATGCTTCAGTTAGTAACACATGTAATGTACTAATCTTTGTCTCAGCTGAAACTAACCATTAGTTCATACTCTAATTGTTGCAGTAATAATACTCTGCACAACATAGAACATACATAAATTTCAGAAAGTTGAGACATCAACGAAAATTATGCCTGCAACATGTACAGAGGATTTCAATAGCAAGCCAGACATGCAAACGAAATGCTGATGTCTCTCCATGGTACATACTACAATCATACGACAAAGGGCTACTACAAAAAGACAGAAAACAACAAAAAGGAAGGATCTTACTTCACTAACTGGCCTTCACTTTATCATCTCCAACAACAGAGAGAATTGGCAAGCTACTTAAAAACTCATCAAGACCCTCAAAAAACCCAATATTATCTTCCTCCCCATTTCCTGCCCCATTTCTTTCACTCACTCCTGGAACTGCCTCCTCCACTTCATTACTAAACATAACATTCAAATCCAGCTTTCCCAAGTCCTTTGCTCCCCGCTTCTTCCCACTGCTGCTTCCCTCACCTTTTCCTACGGCCTCTCCTTGTACATTACCTCCATTTTGCAAATTTAACTTCTTCGACTTCACATTTTGAGATCTCTTCACATTATTACTAGGGGTTGATTTCCCTTTGGTATTTTTTACTTTCTTCCTTCTGTCATCCCTGTTATCCCAATCATCATCAGAATCAGACTCCTCATCGCCACTCAGGTCAGAAAGATCGACATACACTTCATCATCATAAATCACTTTACCTGCTGCAGGTCTCTTATGCTGATAAGTCGTCTTTGATTTTCCCCCTCCAGGCATAGGAGTTGAATACATTGCCGATATTGGTGACCAAGTACCACCAGAGCCACCTCCGCCTTTACCATGACCCGAAAACCCCAACGGGAAATAGCTCCAACTACAAAAGTATGTATCTTTACCAGTGACAGGCGGGGTTGGTATGGTTGCCGCATGAAACGCGCGTTTACATTTTTGACACCTAATCGCACAATCCTCATAACCTTTTGGATATTCATAGAGAATGTAGCAGTAAGGACATGCAGTCCAGAAACTCGGTACCTTCGACTCAGCCGCAGTGGGCACAGTAACCGATCCGGATGAACGTGCATTTGAATCTATTGGATTAGGCCGAGTCGGCTCAGCTGCAATGTTAGGTTGAATGGTAGGACGAGCGGCCTCGGTTGGCTTAGTCTGAGGCTGCGGGCGAACAGGTTCAGCTGATCTAGTTTGAGCTACAGGCCGAAATGGCTCAGCAGCTTTGTGCTGGGCTACTGGTCGAATCGGCTCCGTTACTTTAACCGGACTTTGAATGCGATTAATGAGATTTTGCGCTGGTTGAGTGGCCCTGTCTTCTTCCACAACTAATCTACCATCCCTGCTATATCTAGGGCTTCGATCATTTCCTTGTGAAGTCCCCCCTTGGGCATACTCTTGACCAGAAACAGCCACTTGCCCAAATTGCCCAATTTGTCCCAACTGACCGAGCTGACTCACTTGCAACTCGCTATCGTACATTGCCTTCTTAGTAGGGTTGGAGAACACCATCCAAGCCTCAGAAACCAACGCAAAAGCATGATCGGCAAAAGAAAGTCTATTTCTCGTAGGATTCAAAAGCAAAGCAAGCTTACGGTACTGAGAGGCGATAAGGTCCAAAGACTGAGACAATCTCGGAAGCTGCAGGATTGCATAATAGTCAAGGCTACCACCACCAGTGTAGTTCAAAATCCTCAACTCTCCGGCGAGAATGGTTTCGGCAACGGCGATAATTTGGTCGGAAAACTCCAGGAGCCTCGGGTCGGATTCTCGCGCTCGGATCGCAAAAGATTTAGCCCCTTGAAAATCGCGCGCCGTAACAAGCTTCTCCGCTATCGTTAACCACCGCTCCGCCTCTATCCTGAAGTTGCTTCCGTCCATTTTCCCCCAATTTCTCTCTCTACTTTCCCCCAAATGAATTTTTTAGGTCAAAAAACGAAGAAATGAAAAGTGATGATGGCGAAACAACAGAAAGAAAAGGAACTGAGACTTTTTTTCTCCAATGGACGATAAAGGGCTTTTCCGTTTTCAAAATGGGTGGATTAGGTGACGTGGATAAGGGTGCTTTGGTCATGGAGCTGTTCTGAGGAGCCACTCGTGTTTTTGACAGGAGGGGTAAGAAGTGGAAAAGAGTGATTTGTATGGGATATAATTGTAATTACGGGTTATAAGAAACAAACGTCATGTTTTAAATGAGCAGATTTTGTCTGATACTGAGGACTTTATATTACAAAATTGGACTTCAGATACTTGGGCTTGATTTTATATAGTTTCTCTGAATATGTGTCATTGGACTGGTTTGGGCCGTCTGTTGGGCTTTACAATGAAAATGTATACGGAAATTGTGGTTTTTGACTTGGAGGGGGGTTTCACTTTGTTGGTCCTAAATGGTTTAATTAAACAGCAGAGAAGGTGAATGCAATTTTTGATTTCTTTTTAGATTTATGAAAATATTTATCAAGTACAGTTTATAGATGCGTGTTGAGTGCTTCATCTTGATCGGGGTTTAAAAATTATAAACTGCTCAGCTATACTGGCATAGTTTATCTTCAATAGCTTACTGAGTACTTTACTCAACTCAGATTGATTTTTGAAGCAAAATGATTAATATAGATAGAATGATGAATGAGATGAACGCAATAAAGGCAAACAAATAGGGTTAAAACTTCAAAACATGAGATTTTATCTTCGTTCGGCTCCTAGCCTATCTCAAGTTCCCAGATTCCTTTTCGAGCTTTAATCCACTAGTGATTTCATTCTTTCCTTAAGCGGAGAAGCCTTTACAGCGGGTAGACACAATTAGAAAAAGTACATTTCTTTTAAACTACCACTCAAACCACAGTTTGGGTATCCTTCCCAAACCGTCACTCAGATTTGTAAAGAAATTACGAATTGAGGAATTTAACTTATGGAATGTTGACTCCTTTACAATGTTAAAATTAAAGTGTTATTCTCTCTCTATTACAACTTGATTTGGAATTTCTTGAAACTGTGAGTAATTGAACAGAGTTTCAGCTCTTAGAAGAAATTCGAGGTGATTCACCAAGTTTGAACGTCTGCTCCAGTCATCTATTTATAGATGAAGGTCTTGTAATTAACCGTTGCAAACTTCTCGTCCTAACAGCTTTTCAATATCTCTTCTCTTCAAATATTTCGAATTTTCCCGTTGGAGACAAATTCCAGGACGTTTAGAAACAGAGATTTCGAACATTGAAGTGTGAGATTAATCCGTTATCTCGAAGCATCAAAAACTCGTTTGCCTTCAAACAATCCGGTCTGATAGAGAGGCACGTGAGTTGCAAGGATAAAGGACTTTTCCATTTTTAAAAAATGGGTGGATTAGGTGACGTGGATAAGGGTGCTTTGGTCATTAAGTGGAGCTGTTTTGAGGACCCACTCGTGTTTTTGACAGGAGGGGTAAGGAGGGGTAAGAAGTGGAAAAGAGTGGTTTATATGAGGATATAATTGTCTATTACGGATTATAAGATACAAATTAAACACGCATACTTTTGTCTGATACTGAGGACTTTATATTACAAAATTAGGCTTGAGATACTTGGGCTTGACTTTATATAATTACTCCAAATATGTGTCATTGGACTGGTTTGGGCCGTTTGTTGGACTTTATAGTAAAAATGTTTACGAAAATTGTGGTTTTTGATTAACTGGGGTTTCATTTTAATAAAATACCCTATTTTAAAGTTTTTTATTTTTATTCTTTTTTAATATTTGATTTAATAAAATACTCCTTTTATTAAATTTTTAATACACTTTTTCTAGTATTTTAATTACAACCATTTCTTCCTTTTTAATATCTGATTTTGTAAGATTCTCCTTTATTATTCACGTTCTTCATCTACAATTCACAATTCCTCTCATATACGTTGATTCACAATTTTACGTTCTTTTTATTTTCGTTTCCATTATTCAATTATGGATGAATTTGATATTTTTATTTATCATGATGGTTATTGGAATCCCGAGAAAGATTTCATTAATTATAGTGATTATGGCATTGTTATGCAAAAAGGAATCAAGTTTCAGTGAATTACAATCTGTTATATTTGAAAGTTTGATGTTAGATCCATTGAGAGTCAATTTATTGATTCAATTTCATCTTCGATCGAGATCTAGTCCAATGAAAATTGTTGATGATATGTCTTTACGATTTTACTTGTGGTCAAGATTTCGAACAAATGATCCAATGGAGTATCCTCTTTTTACAACATCAACTGCGAAGGAATATGTTCAACTTGCAGGTGCGCATTTTTCTTTTTGTCAACCTATTTTTTTGTATAGTTTTATGCTTATAGTTAATATTATTTAGTGCAATCTGTATGGGATTATGCTTACAGTTATGGTTTTTTGCTTCTATTTTTTACAGTTTGCAGTTTGTATAGTTTATAGTTTAAACATGTTTATGCATATTTTTACAGTTTACATATTTGAGGGAAAATTTGTATGGTTCTATACTTACAGTTTGTATGGTTTTTGTTTTATATACTTTTAAGCCTAGGGTTAGCATATTTTATATGGTTTTCGTGTGCCAGTACGTTATTTTCAATTTTTAAACTGTATTTTTGTATAGTTTTTATGCTTATAGTGTATATTCTTTAATTAGAACAATCTACATGGGTTAATGCTTACAGTTTGTATGGTTTTTGACTTTAATGTTTTTACAGTTTTCAATTGTATGGTTTATAGTGTATACACTTTTATGCAGATATTTACAGTTTATATACTTAAGGAGAAATTTGAATGGTTTTGTGGTTAGAATTTGTATGGGTTTTGCTTTTATGTAAAGTTAGTAATTTAAATGATGCCAAAAATGATAATACATTTACAATCATTGTTGCTTGTTTGTAATAGTAGAACAACTCTGTTGTATCAATGTACATGATGACATTGATAATGGTTTGGAGTACAATGAAGTCAACATTGAAGGTGGAGATGTTCATGCTATATATATAAAATTGCTTACAAGTAAAACAATGAAAGAAATGAATGATGCAAGTAAAGTAATTGTTGGAGATGAAGGCACAACATTGAAAGACATCATTTCAGATTATAATATCCAATGAACTAAACATTTGGAGAATGTAAACTATATACTTTTGTATTTAACAAACTGCATACATTTGTGACATATCAAACTTAAATTTTTTCTTACTGTACTCTGGAATTTTTATTTATAAAAACATATATCATATTTGCTATACAATTAGGTAAAATCACTACGCCATGGATGACCTGTCACAACAACGGAAAAATATTGCCTAAAGTGCCAAAAGTGTTGCAGAATCACTTGTCGCAACACTTTTCCGTGAAAAAAGTCGTTGGTAATGCTTCCCTTGTGAAAAGTCGTTTTCACAACACATTTTCTTTTTTTTCGCAACACTAAGAAATGTGTTGCGACAAGTGACTTTTTGCAACACTTTTTTAGTTTTTTCAACGCCTTTTGTTGTGTTGCAAAAAATACCCGTCACCGTTAACATTAACGTCCGTTAGTTTTTTTCGTAACACTTTTGTTTGTTTTTTGCAACACTTTTCTTATAACACTTTTAGTATATTTGCAACACCATGCTCGGTTTTCTCAACACTTATTTTTCATTTGAATCACTTTTTGCGCTTATTGCAATACATTTGTAAAACACTTAATTGATGCCATAATTCAAAAAAAATTGAAATTCTTTTTTTTATATAATACATAATGCATAATATTCAATTATATACAAATTCAAACGAGAACTAAAAAATACATAATAGTATACAAACTAAAAATAACGATACTAAAAGTGTATAGTGTTTTCAAAAGATTCTCAGACCAATCTTTAACACATCTGAACTTTAAACCCCTCGCCATGCGTGTGAAGTATTTCTCTCATCATCTTCATAAGCAGATTCACAACTTATATTAGAGAAGAACAAAAGAAGAATGTTATCACTTAGTTCATCTTCATCAGAGTCAAAATATACTAATAAGTATGAAGCATGGGTAAATAAATTAGATACTGTATCTTGGATCCAGCTCAGGTCAATAAGAAATTTTTATCACCATGATTTATTTCTATAATGCATCAGATCAAGAGTAAATAGAAGCGTACTTTTCAGGTTCAGTTGAAAATAGCTCATTAAGCTCAGCAGGTCTTAGGGTTCTATGCTAGTAAAGGTTGGGATCACAGTATTAGGATAAATAAAAGATGATAAGATAGATTAAATCAAATAAAAATATAACCTGGTACTGGCTAATTTAACTTAAGCATCCATAAAGAAATATTCATACATTATCGATGTCATTTAATCTTAAAATTCCACTAAGAAACTTCACTACTTCAAAGGTCAACTCTATAGTTTACATGATGACATTAAAGATGTAATAAGTAGCCATTGAAAGAAGAGATTGGCATTAAAAACGCACACTTTTCATCACAACTGACATTATGTTATGCATACGTTGACAAATAGAGTAACAAGATTTAAATATTTCATTAAGGTAAATTATTAGAAACTGTAATAATTGATTCAACACAAATCTCAAATCATCCATCTAGTAAAAACAAAATAAAAGGCAAGTCATAGTTACATTTTGAATCAATTGTAGCACTAAAAGTAATATATATGTATATTTTCTCATTCAACCATTATGAGCAAAATGAAGCAATCTCAACCTTAGTTTTTGTCGCTTTCTCTCAAACTCCAAGAACAACATCCTCAAGAGCTTTCTTGACAAACTGCGGAGTCGGGCGAATTGTGAACACATTAGATTGGTGCATTTGAGAAAAATGTTGCACCAGTTCAAACACGGGATTAAGAAATAAGATATTTGAATTTTTTGAAAAATTTGGTGAATGCAGGAAATATGTGTGGGTTTGTCTTGTCTTATCTTTTAATTCATTCATTCAATTGTAATTCCTATTTCGTTCATCAATCAGGTATAATTTCTCCATTTTAGTTCAGTCATATGATTCATATGTGTTACCAATTCTACTTCTAATCTCTAGACATGTGGCATAAGAAAAATAATTGCACTCACAGCTATGCGAACGGTACTAAAAATGACCAATGTCTATGCCTAATGGTTAAAATCAAATTGTTAGCCTTTAGAGGTCTCAAGTTCAAAATACATCTGGGGTGGAGATTTTTCTTCCCACTTAATGTAAAGGGCAAATGCGAAAAAATATTAAAAAGGAAAACTGTAGGAAACTATAACTGTTACGCATGTACTTCTCTAATTTAGTCTTTCGGCCAACTTTGATGTAAATTTTGAGCCCTGAGATTTGAATCAAATGCAACCCTTAACAAATAAAATTCTATTAGAAGCCATGTGCTTTCATAATGCAGAAAATGAATGTTTAGTCCATCAAGGAAGAATGCAATTACGTGAATTCCATTCATTATAGTTTATTCATTAATTACCAAGAGGTGCATTTAAAAAAATCAAAGTCAAAGGGTCGAAAGTCAATATTTGGCAAATACAAGGGGCAAAGGTATATAGTAGAGGATGGGGTTAAAATAATGCATACCTTTGGGGAATTAAGTCGAGCAGCAAGTCTATCATATTCAGTTTGCATCTTCGCAAGTCATTTCGAAAGGTGGTCAATTTCAGCAGATATATCAACCATATCAGCGAGGGGAAGATGTGCCACAAGGTGTACTAACTGGTTGGCATCTGCTGATTAGATCCACAAGAAATATTAGTGAACATTCCACAAGTTATGAAATAGCAGCCCACATGAGTTAAAAGGATAAAACAAGAAAATCCAGCTCATTTTTGCAGTAAAATCAACACACCTGGAGGTGAATTTATGAAATTAACATTTAGTAAATCTAGCCTCGATAAAAGAGCTAACACCTCCTTCTCTTCCTGCAGTTTAACAATGAATTTATTTTTATTCAATACATACTTGAAAAATTTTAAAAATTTCTGAAAGAATATAGATCAATCTATAAATAAATGATGACACGTTCACTAATAATTTTTCATCCAATTTATAAAATTCAACAAAGTTATTCTTGGTAAATGCAATATGTCGAATTGATTGGAAAGTAGGACAAAGGTGAAAAGCTGCTTTCAAAGAAGATGATCACTATCAAATTTATGTTTCAAGACAAGCAGGTTTCTACTAAGAAAAGCAAGTGGAGCAAACACAAGAAAATTGGATTTGCTTGGAGACATTCATGCAA
>CATIWQ010242969.1:0-13351 GCA_949673415.1 Euphorbia schlechtendalii
TTAGTTGAGCAAAAATTAGGGCCTATTTCCAAAACAGAAAAAGAATAGTCCGCTGAGTTGAAAACTCGAAAAGGGCGGCTTAGGTAAAACTTAGAACATCGAGTAAACCACATTGGTTAGAAAACCTGAGAGGCCTACTCAATGGTAGGAGTCAAATCATTTGAAACATTTATACCCTTGTTAAGTTCATCAATGAATTATCATTTTTGCTGAATCTTTATACATATGCTTATTTTGACTGCTTGCATGCCAATGGTAGAATATCGCAAGTTAACATCCAAAAATAAATAAAAGAATAATAAATAAAAGAAAGAAAAAGTGAGTCTGCTGGATTGAAAACCTGAAAGGGCGGTCCAGACAAAAATTAAGATAATGTTCGATAGATTGAAAGCCCGTAAGGGCTGTCTATGCAAAACTTAGAACCAAAGAAATATCAAATCCATCTCCTCATCGGAACGGTACGTAACATCATATACCTCCAACACTTCAGGTAAATAGCTCCTAAGCGATCATCGTTAACATGATGTAGGTCAACGACTCATCTTAATCTTCCTCAAACTAGATTAAAACTCTGAATTTGAATCTGAATCAACGAACCCAGGGTTGTCGCTCTGAGGAAGTCATCCATGGAATCCCTAATAAGACAAATCCCAAGGGCAACCATGCACCAGTACAAGAGAAGGCTCTTCAATGAATGAAGCCCATAATGCCTGCAACAGACCAACATACATCACATGATAAATATTATCCATGCATAAAATCTACGTACATTACATACGCATCATGTCATTTACAAGAAACTCCACCTCCACTCTAGGAACCTGCAAACATTAAGAAAGACGATGGCTCACTCAAGCCTAAAGTTTATTTAATCCTACTTAGGCCCCGTTCAAGCAACATTGCAACATCAAAGAAGCCTCCTATAATAATGGAGCGGTCTTCGAGATACCCCGAATTTCCATGAAACTCATTTCTTCACCATGTTTTAATTTTTGATTGAAGGGGTAAAAATTTTTGCTTCGCATAAACTCAATCAAGTAATTAAAACATGCATCATAAAATGTATTAACATTATAATTATTTTCTCTGATTTATCACCAGAAACTAGTCAACATCCTACTAAGGAAATTCAAAAATATAACCGAAGAAGGAAAGGATTATCTTGATGACTGAAGAAAGAAATAGTCTACTCCACCAACTGAAGAAGGAAACGGTTGCTGACTAATACGGGGACATCATAGAAAGAAACGGTCGACCCACCTGCAAGGGGGCATCGAATATCAAGGGATTCCGAAGAAAGAAACGGGCAATCCCGTGAAGACACGATGCCAGAAAGGAAGACCCATGTCATCACCGATCGGGGATAAAAAATCGCCAGCCACATCGGTCACGTATATTCTCAATCCCTTCACTCCATTTCATGTGATCATATTGGTTATACAACCAGCGATTATCACATGAGGGGCAGTTGTGAGCATGAGATTTTGTACCAGCTCACGCATTCGATGATAACGGCTTTTCGGAATTTTTATCCTTGAATCACACAATTTTTACCATCTGATGATCTTCAAATGGGAGCTATTCTCATTAAAAAAATAATATTTTGGACCCTAAACAAATGTTTAGGACCATAAGAAAATATTTTAAAGACTCAAAATGAAAATTTAAAGCTTAAAATATTTTTAAGGGACATAAATAAATATTTAAGAGTCCAAAATAATTTAAATAAATTATTTTATTTTAAGAAAATATATATAGAAAAATAAAGAGATAATAAATTTATATAGAGTTGACCCTCGCCAGACTTCCCCATTTATAGGGTGAATTCTTTGAATTCCCCTTATAAATAGGGTGGGGGACCAAAAAAATACAAAAAAAATATATTTTCTCTTGACGAGAGGCAATAATTTTTTTAATATATATGTATATTTAATTCCGACTTTTTTCTACATTCCTTTTACGTTTTTCTTAGAAATTCTTTGATTATTTTCAGATCCAAAACACGTTTTGATTTTGAACTTTATTATTTTCAAACCAATTTTTCTCCATTGTTTTTTTTCTCAAAAAATCCTCAGATATTCTCGGGCCTAAAATAAATTTAGAGTCTGAGTCTGAATATTTTTAGGATTAAAATAATACATTTTCACCAATTAAATCAACACGAACGAGGAGCACTCCAAAAAAATCAAGCAGTTTTGTCGACATGGATTTGCACCGAAAGGGTAAGCCTCTGAGTTCCTAGAGTTGCTTCTTCTCGTGAATTCTTTGTTTTATTCATCGTATTGACCTACGAATTATTTTTGTATTTCTTTTAATTAATTAAATTGTTTAATTGTATCATGTAAATTTTCTTCCTCCTTCTCTATCTTTTTAATTCATTTAATACCCAACGAAGGGAATTAAAATTATTCCCAGATAACAGACCTCACTTCTTGCCATGCGAGCACTTTCATTAAATAAAAATTACCAACATATTTGTAAATAAAATGAATCGTTTTATTTCTAAATAAGAAATTTTCAATCATTGATATTTTAATTAGGCCACACGGGCCTTGCCAAGATCAAATTCAGCATACATGTAAATATTCATGTTGTACTATATACCATGTGCTAACCGTTATGGATGCAGGTTAGATGTATGCCTAGGTTTTATTTTCCTTCTGGTATTGCAATTTCAATTATTTTTTGGGAATTGTAATTAATAGTTTAGGGAGCAGTTGCATCCTCTGAGGTTTTGTAATTTTAATCTTTACTTTTTCCGCATTTATTTACCTCTTTATGTGTGGATTTATCACTTTCTAAATATGTGCGAATCATGCATTATAACTCGAAAATGACATAAGTAAGAATATGCACAATTAAGAAATACGATTTTCTGTAGATATAATATAATGTGATCCAATAAGAAATAAGCAACTTATCCCAAACCCGAATCTCTATGTCTTAGTGGGTCGTCCCTTGGACGTTAAGCCTCACAAGACTCTAATTCCTTGAAGAGTTAATCCAGGTGGCGACTATACACTAAGAGACGGTGGATTCGGGTTTGACCAATCTAAAATGTTTTCGCTTTCTCTTTCAAACCTTTCCAGGTCCCTGACCCGGTACATTTCATTTTCACTTAAACACCCCGATGGACCGTGCCTCTCATTTCGCGTGCTCTTAGCCCATAGCTCCGTGTCATCCATACACAGCAATCATCTTTTGCACTTTAAATATTAATTCTAGAGGAGGAGGATGAGGAGTAGATTTAGTAGCCTCTTCTTCTGCTACAAGTTTTGCCTTAGCTTCAGCATCTATTTGAGCATTGGTCTTTAACCTAATTTTATTCTTAGGCTATGCTTGGGTAGGCACATATACTACTTTTCTTTTAATTGGGCTAGCTCCCTTCCTTGGAGCATCTGCATTTGCCAATCGGCTCACAATGGTCTTAACTTGTAGTAATTGAGCCCTGAGGGGTAACTCATCAACTATCCCTTCACTGAACAATACAACATCATCTATACATGAATCCTCCTCTTCCTTCAAGACATCTTCAAGGCAAACCATTTGCTCAACCTTGTTCTTCTTCAGCTTGATGTCATGGGCCTTTCTATACCTAGAGTGAAGTTGAGAAAAATTTAACTTCTTGAACTGCTACAAATCAAAGGTTCTATTCAGCGAAAAATTTGATCTCTCCCTTCTTTTTCATAATTCTCCAAATTGATCCTTACAGCCTTTACTATAGCTGAGATAAAATAACCATAACGAAACATAGTGGTTACCTTAGTGAGATAATGTAGAATCAACATCGACCAATTTAGCTACATTCCCTCCACCATATGGTAGACAATACACCTTTCAAATTTGGCGCAGCTTGAGAGAGATCCAGTCTTTGGTAAAAGAATTTTTGTTAAGAGCTCATGGCAAGCTCTCACCCTCCATGTTAGACCAGATGCATTGATCTCTCTTGACCCATAGTCCGCCGAAAGTTCCCAATCTTTTGGGACTGCTATTGCCTCTTCATCAACTTTCCTCCTTAGCATAGTGCCCTTCAATGGCATGCGCAAAATACTTCCAATAAATTTTGCTGAAATTAAGTAGGATTTCTCCCCAATTTTAGTGGTGAGAATTTCCTAAAAGCCCTATATGGTGTAGAGGTTGTTGTAGAAGCTCTTCATGATTTCCTTAATGGGTAGCCCATCAAGGAGAAGGAAGTTACTCAGGTTCTGCTACTTAACCACTCTATGCAATGTCTTGTTCTTCAAAATTCCTTCATAATCCACTTCATACATTGGACCAAACTCTCTTTCAACATTCCCCATTTGACTTGGGTGAGGACGGTTCCCTTGGGGAGAATGATCTTCTCAGTACCTCCTTCAATGCTCACAAACATGTTCCTCTGAGATTTTTCCCTAAGAAAGTATTGATTTCCACCAAGGTCACATTCAGATTGTTGTTATTGTTTAGAAGACACCATTGTATTTGATTTATGAGAGAATAAATTTAGGGTTTTTGAGAGAGTAAAAGCTTAAGCTTCAGGATTTGCAAGTGCTTTCTCTCTCCAGCTTCATCCCTCTTTTATAGATACATTTCTTGTAACACAACATGTGTTCTCTCTACAAGCTAAGATAAAGATTAACGGTGAGATGTAATAAGGGATTTATAACCTTAGTTAAACGTTGTAGTTTTGGCTTTAATGATTAAGCTTCAAGAAACCTTTCAATAAAGTGGCTTTTGATTCTCAACCAGGATAACTTATACTAACGAAGTTAAAATAGACAAAGTAAATACGTGTCACCTTATTCAACTCAACATAACTTTTGATCTTCCTTCACTTAGTTAATTTTCTAGGAATTTTCATCAAATTACGTTCACCATTCCAATTATCTCTCTGAGAGTGTTGAATTGGTCATTTACTAATGGCTTTGTGAAAATATCAGCTTGCTGCTCCTTTGAAGGAATATACTATAATTCGACATCTCCTCTAAGAACATGATCCCTTATGAAGTGATGTCTTACATTGACATGCTTCATCTTGCCATGTTAAATGAATTCTAAATAGGTCAATTGCGCTCTTGTTATCATACATAACTTTGAGGCATTTAGACTTTATACCATCTAGTTGTTTCTTAAGCCATAGCAGTTGTACTACACAACTTCCTACTGCCATGTACTCAACTTCTGCGGTACTCAATGCAATAGAAGTTTGCTTCTTGCTATACCAAGAGACATGGCATTCTTGAAGGAAATTACATCTACCAGTGTTGCTTTTTCTTATCGAGCTTGTCCCTTCTATAGTCTACATCTGTGTATCCTCTTTGAGTGAAATCTGAGCTGTTTGGATACCACACACCTGCATCAATAGAACCTTGCAAATATCAAATAATTCTCTTAATAGTTACTAAGTGAGATTCTCTAGGGCCATCTTGTTAATAAGCACAATGACATATAGATTATTAAATATCAGGCCTACTAGCAGTTAAGTAAAGGAGAGAACCAATAATACCTTTGTAGAACAAATTGTCTATAGGGTTACTCTCTTCATCCTTACTTAAGATTGTGTTAATGGTCATGGAAGTGGACATTGGCTTCTAACGCTCTATGTCAAACTTCTTCAAGCCTTCTTTAGCATACTTATCTTGGCTAATGAAGATTCCATCTTCACTTTGTTTAATTTAAAGTCCGAGGAAAAAGTTGAGCTCTCCCATCTTTGACATTTCAAACTCGCTCTTCATTTTCTTACTGAACTCCTTGCAAAGTCTTTCATCAGTTTCTCATCCACATATATTTGGACAAGTAGTACATCCTCTTTTCTTCGCTTGATGAACAAAGTTGTATCTGTTTTGCCTCTTTCATAGCCTTTATTGAGTAAGAAGTTGGTCAACCTCTCATACCAAGCACGAGGTTCTTTCTTCAATCCATATAGAGCCCTCTTCAATTTGTAGACATGCTTTAGATTCTTAGCATCTTCAAAGCGTAAGGGCTGGCGAACATAAACTTCCTACTGAATGAAGCCATTTAGGAAAGGACTCTTGGCATCCAATTGAATCAGCTTTAAGCATAAAGAATTATAATTGATTCAAGGCGGGATACTGGTGCATAGGTCTTGCCATAGTCGATTCCTTCATGTTGATTGTATCCTTGAGGAGCAAGCGTGGCCTTCTTTTTTACAACAAAGCCATCTTTATCAAGCTCATTCTTGAAAGCCCATTTTGTATCAATGATTGATTTCCCTTTGGGTTTAAAACTAGATCCCAAAATTCATTGCGCTTGAACTTATCCAATTCCTCTTGTATCGTGATCATCTAGTAGTAATCTCCTTCTACATCTTCAAACTTCTTGGTTTGAATAATGAGATGAAAGTTAGATGGCTCATCATCTTGTTAAGTTGACCTCGCATCATAACTGGATTATGAATGTCATCAACAATGCACTTAATAGGGTGATTGCAATGAGTTCTAATCTCTCTTGGAAGACTCTAATCTACAATAGGAGTCTCTAAATGGGTTGTTGAGGATAAGCTTGATCTTCATCTTCATTGAATTTGATTGAAAGATCATCATCAGCTTTAACTTTCTCATATTCTAACTCATGTGCTGGGTTGGGAAGTACAAAGAGTGGCATGCTAAGTTGATCATCTACTTGGATTACTTATTCTTCATCATCAGAGGGATGTCTACATGCATTGTTAGTTTCATCAAAATTCTACATTCATAGACTCCTCCAAGTGACCGATTCTCTTGACATATATTTTATATGCCCGACTGTTAGTTGAGAAACCCAAAACGATTCCTTCATCAGCCTTCAGATCAAACTTACCTAGCTGCTCCTTGGTATCCCAAATGAAACACCTATATCAATCTTAGGCTTGTTCCCTCGCTAAAGCTCATGGGACGTTTTCTCTAAAATTAGGCGAATTTAACCCGATTAAGGATATAACAAGCTATGTTAATAGACTCTTCCAAAAAAACTTTGGTAGATTTTTATCACTCAACATGGATCAAGCCAACTCAACTATGGTTCTGGTCTTCCTTTCTACAACCCCATTTTGTTGAGGCATATGAGGAGTAGAAAAGTTATGGTCAATACCATGCATTGAACAGAATTCTTTGAAATGGAAATTCTCGAATTCACGTCGATGATCACTCCGGATTCTACAGATTTTAATTCATAGTTCATTTATTATTCAGTTACCTAGTTTGACAAAAGACTCAAAGGTTTTATCTTTACTACTTAGTAAGACTACCTAGGTGAATCTCGTGAGTCACCCACAACCACCAAGGAAAATCTCTTTACACCCATGCTCATAGGTTGAACAGGGCCAAAAAGGTCCAGCTGTAAGCGCTCCAATGTCTCTTAGTTACTACATTGTTAATTGATCTAAATGACTTTCTAACCTTCTTACCAAGTTGACAAGCTAAGTAAAGCCTATCTTTCTCAAACTTGATATTAGGTAAACCCACTGCTAATTACTTTTTGGCCAACTTAGACAGATTGTTCATATTTATATGACCCAACATTTTGTGCCAAAGCCATGAACAATCCTTCTTAGATATGAGACAAACATTAGTAGAGTCAGGGAATAAATTAATCAAATACACATTATTAATTCTAAGAGCAAAGAGAATAGTAAAATTAGTCTTACAGTCAATAACTGAGCAACCTACTAAGTCGAACTTAACTTTTCTACCTTTATCACAAAGCTCAGCTATGCTAAACAAGTTAAACTTAAGTCCTTTAACTAGATACCTCTTCGATTAAAGGAGAAACACCAACTATGTCGCTTCCAATAATCTTGCCCTTTTGGTTATCTCTAAAGTTGATACTCCTATGAGAGGAACTGAGTTTCATCTCCTGTCATACGCCATGATTACCCGCTATATAAATACCATATTAGTAGCATCATCAGTGGATCTTATACTCACTTGCAAAATAGTTACGTTTTCTTAGGTACCCATGCTTTTGAGATGGGTCCTCATTTGTTAGCAATTTTTAAATTACTCCAGTTACACCCATCGTAATAACCATTTTTATACTTGCATAAAACATTCGCATGTCCACCCTTCCCACAAAAGCAACACGTCACTTTTGGTTTAGGCTAGTTCGCTTTCCTATTTGAAGATTTTTTTTCCCTTTTTAGAGTTATGAGTCCGGTTAATTTGAGCTGGACTATTGGTTGGAGGAGGAACCCATTCCTTCTTCAAAGCTATTACCTCAGTAATCAACTCATCTAATTGCTTAGTAAGCTTGTTGTTATACCCTTCAAGATAATAAGCTTTTTGTTAAAGAAAGCATATATTAAGGGATAAGGAAGCAACAATGTCCTCATAATCCTCACTAGCTCCTTGATGTTCTTTACTGACTTATTGGTCAGTTTCATAACATCAAAGAGTACATGGGAGAATTCTTCTATTAATAAAGGGATCTCAGAATGTACCTTAGCTTGGGTGTTTTCCCTTTGTTCTTCTCAGCATTTGAGTCGACAGTGGAATGATTACCATTTTAAGGCTGATGTTGAGCTCCCGCCCTTATCTTCATCAATCAACATCAAGTAGAGGTTGGCGGAATTAGTTGCTTCTAAATCAGATGATGATGATTCTTTAGAGTCGCTCCATGTGGCAGCAAGTGCCTCATTTTTTCTGCCCAAACTTCTTCTTGAATCTATCCTTCTTAGATTTAGGACAAGTCGATTGGATATGACATTTTTCTCCACAACCAAAGCACTTGATATCTTTGCTATACTTTTTCTTTTATTCTTTCTTTGCTCCTCTAATGTGTTGAGTTGGTTTGTTTTAGCTAGGAAACTTCTTCTTATTGAATTTCTCGTCTTTCTTTATGATGAGCTTAAATCTTCTACTGAGAAGCACCATTTGCTCATCCGAATCATATTTTGTACTTTCGTCGGATGAGTCAGCTTTTAGGATAATAGCTCTGCGCTCCTTTTCCTAGTTTATACCCTTCTTGGAATAATCATCATATTTCCTCGGGGACATTTCCTGAGTTACCAAGGTGCCTATTAGCTCATCATAGCTATTGGTCTTCAAACCATGAGCCTCCTCGATCGTGCTCTTCTTTGCATCTCATTCCTTGGTTAGAACTCTAAGGATCTTCTTCACCATCTCTTCTTTGATGAAGTCCTTGCCTAGTTTCTTGAGTTCATTAACGATATTAATGAACCTAGTATTCATGGAATGAATACCTTCATTGGCGCCCATCTAGAATAGCTAGTACTCCCAGATCATCAAATTGATCTTGGACTCGTTCACTTTGTTAGTCCCCTCATAAATGACTTCCAACTTCCTCCATATCTCATAAACCATCTCGCACCCTAAGACCTTGTTAAATTCTGACAAATCTAATGCACAATGTAAGTAATTGATTTCTGCCACATTCTCCTTGAGTAGCCTTAGGTCAGCATCATCATAATCCTTTGGGTCAACTGGAACACGTTCCCTAATTCCTAACAATTTTAGGAATTCTGGGTCCTAACTTAATAGCTAACCATACTTACATGCTTCGTGATTATATGTAGTTTTTCATTCTATTTTTCCAAAACGTTTAATGATTGCCATCAAAGAGTGGAGGCTCGATAATAGACATTCCTTTCTTAAGGAGTGTAGTATATTCATGACCAGAACTATAGGAGGGATTATTAAAAGTTATCGGATCTTTATACTCAAACGATTAGTTCTTAAGTTAAGCAACTACTTTGATACCACTTGTTGGTCCACGTAAGCTTTTATAATCGTGTAGAGGGGGTGAATGCAGATTAACTTGTTCGTTTTAGATTTTAAAATAGATTGCTAAGTTATTTTAAATGCGTGTTGAGAATACTGTACTAAGTGCAAGGCTAAAACTATAAACTACTCAACTTGAGCTGACTTAGTTTATCTTCACGTTGTGCTAAGTAAAACTTACTTAGCTCAGAATGATTTGCGAACAGATAGAATAAATAGAGAGATGAAGAATAATCACAAACACTATCGAAGAAAAGATAATTTGATAAGGATTGAAAACACCTCAATTTATCCTAGTTTGGCCCCGAGCCTACCTCTAGTCCCCATATTCTTTTTTTCGAGTCCACTAGTGTTTCTTTCCTTAAATAGGCAGAGAGGCCTTTGACATTGGGTAGAATCAATTATAAAAAGTACCTTCTTTTCTACCTACCACTCAAATTCAGTTTGGGTACCCTTTCCAAACTTACTCACTCAGATAATAGAATTAATTCAAAGAAAAGAGGATTTTAACTTATAATACGCTATCCCCCTTAACAATGAATTAGCTTAGCTAGTATTCCAAGTCTATCCGATTTCTTTCTTACAAACTAATTTGAAATGATTATTTGCTTTGGGATTGCTTGAAATGGAACTTCAAATGTTGTGATTACTTTAGTAAAGTTTCAGCTTTAAGAAATTCAAGGTGACTCACCAAGTTGTAAATGTCTACTCTAGGCTCTATTTATAGTTGTAGAAGACTCGAAGTCGCCGTTGTAAACTTCTCGTCATAACTTGGTTTTCAAAATCTTTTCTCTTCATAGTTGTTAAATCTACCATTTGAAACAGATTTTAGAAAGTTTAGAGACAGTTATTTCGAACGTTGATGTGCAAGATTAATCCATTAATCTTATCTTCAAGCTAATCCGTTTGAGAGAGGTGCGCGAGATGCAACGTGGAAATTTGCAGTTGGTTGCTTTGCTAATGTTGCAGATGGCGAGGAGACACTGGAAAATAGCGCATGTCAGAAAATACATTTTTAACTTGGACGCTAGTGAGGTATTTCCAACATTCCATACTGACACCATTTAGCAATGAGGACCACATGAATATCCTTTTTGTATTTAGAGCTTTTTACCTGAACAACATCAAAGGAATAATTTGTCTTCAAAGAAATGGTTAAACTTACAAGTGTCATGAAAAAAGTAAGTGTCTCAAGTTACTCAATTTTTAACTAAGTAACAACCACTCAGCACAAGCTGAGTTATATTGCATAAACTATGTATAAAATAACTCAGTTTTTCCTACTTTAAACCATAACTTAATTAAATTTCACCAAAACTGAGTTGTTTTCCTTAAAACAAACTCAAGTTAAACTTGCTTGATTAAGAGTATACTTAATACCTAATTAATTTCACTATCCTAAGATATTTGTTATTTTCAAAACCTAAGTAATGTGAAGTACTATTAACTTGAGCTTAGTAGATTTTAAATAATTTTTAACTTTTATTTAAAATTTATATTTGTTGTAATTTTATTTATAAATTTTTTAATGATAAAATTCAATATATATTATTGTTTTTTTCAAAAAAAATAAAAAGCAAAAACTAGAATACTAAATAAAAATTATCATGTTTTATGTTTTTAGTTTTTTTATTTCAAAAAAGAAAAGAAAACTATAAATTAAAAATGAAAACAGTTTTTTGAAAACCAAACAACCCTTAAACTCTTTACAAGTCATTCTAACAAACACTTAAACAACTTCAAAACTGTTTATAATTAAGCTTTAGGAAACACTACAAACTCCAACTTTTAAGTTCCATAAAAACTAAAAAGTACGTAAAAGCAATAACCAAAAGGCTGAAGCAATTAGAAACACCCCCTCTAATTGATTCTCTAATTGTATATTTGTTTAGAGTCTTGGATAGTCACAAGTCATTGTTAAAAAATGTCATTCGTTTAATTTCGAAGTTAATGACAGCAACATCTCAACCATCAAGTCCAACAAAAACAATGAACCAAATGTCATGGATAGAAATCTGTAAACAATTGGACTTGTCATTACTTGACTCAGCCAATTGATCTAATATTACAATCCATAATGTTTCAAATTGTGCAGAATAATTCTTTCAAAACTTCAAAGTATACCCTAACATAGTACTTGAACATCGTTTTGAGTTATATTTTATAACTTAATTGTTTTTTATGTTTGACCTTTTGAATTGCCAGTTTTAGAAACTATTCAATTCTTGCTCATTTGGCATTTACCTTGTCCAATTTTCACTTATTTGGTACATTGTCAATTCAATTTAATGTACATTAGGAGTTCATCAATAACACAAAGAACATAAAATATCAATATCGTCATTTGAAACATGAACATAATTTTCTAACCATGGATGTACTTGTTAATTTACTAAAGCTAGATATATCAAGCACCAAGTAGGCACAAATTAAACAGTCAAACACAAAAAAACACATTTGAATTGTGGAACATGCCAAAAAAGTATTTAAGTCATGAAAAAATAAAAAAAAATTATAATTTTTCACTTATAACATAAAGAAAAGTTTGAACTAAAATGCTTGGTAAATAGTAATATCAATAAAATTTATTATGAATTCCTTCGGAACTAAATTGGTTATACAATACAAAATGGATGTTACAATGTAAAATGATCAAAAGGTGTCACGCCGCATAATTACCTCAACGGAGGCTTTATATCATCATAATATTTTACAAAGAAAAGTAGTAAACTGTTCTCATGAAGCCACTGTTTTGCATTGTGAACACCATTAGTATCCTAAATACAACATATACAGACAGCTCCATCTTCTTCATCAGATTTACGAAACTCGTTTTTAATCAGCTCTAGCAACACGTTACATGTGTATACACATTTCTGTGGGATTCAAGTGATAAATTTTAATAAGACACAGATTTTTCTGAACAATTTTAAAATTCAAGGGTTTTAAAAAAGTTAAAATTTTTTATCGTACCTTATTTATCTGCATGTTCAGTGGTTTCAGTCAGTTGCTGCGTCCTGAGCAGTATTAGGAACCGAATTAAAATTCACAGATATTTCATGCTAACACATTTATCGCAATAACATTGCACTTTCTATAGAATAATAGATTCAACCAAAAACCACCATTTTTAAAAAAAAACTACCTTATTTGGGCTTACATTAAATAAAAAAAAAAATCCACAGCTTCAATCTTAACCACTAGACCAAGACGTCGAGCATCAACCGAAAACTACCCTTTTTCTTGCAGAATTTAAAAAAAACAATTGTGTCCAATCAAGCATTTCAATTGGCTTTCCAGTAACATATCATAACAAGATAGGTCGTTGAGGCCTCAATCAAACACAAATGTTGTTGCAATATTAAATATTAAGGAAAATCAGTCAAGTCCTATGATACCCGGACTCTTTGAAATAGTGGCCACACCTGTCGGACACGACACATCACAGAGACAAAATCCTGTTGGACCCGGCAATGTGCACTCAGACATGGCAGAAGCAACATTCATTTCAATTTATTAATTATTCTGAAACAATTTGACTATTAATTACTAATCCGTCACTTTTCTTAATTAGTAAATTAGATATGCTATTAAAATTCAAATACTAATTCATCTTTTCCTATTAAAGTTACTCA